>RDRW01000084.1:1250000-1535882 GCA_007896445.1 Puccinia hordei
GCTTAACCTTATCAATCAAGCCCTGCACTTACCCTCCATATCACCTGGGAATTTCCATTTGTATCCTCGAATCAATTGTCATATTATCAGTTATGCTTTCATCTGACTTTTTCAATCACTCGTGTAAATCCAACTTCGAGTAAATACTTTCCTTAATCATCTTCACACGAAAACCTCATGTCGATATTTGTCTATAAAAGCAACTGTACTTTTCTCTACATTCCTTTTTCCTCACTTAATTAATATAATATTGTTTTACGTTACCTTCCTTAATCAGTCAGCACCCTGATTAAATCCGAGTCTGATTTGAGCCCAGTACTTATTACTCACATCGCATCTTCGAAGCTAGTCTCGAAGTTATCTTTGAGAATTACTTCGACTTGAATATATCTTCGAGTTACTTCGAAGAATATCTTCGACTCATCCTCCAGTTCCCTTTGCGCTTCGATCAACCAAATCCCCATCTGTACGTTGGGTTGGTCGCATGACAGTATATTAATTAAGTCTTACAACAAGTTTATAGATCTTTCTCTCTATTATATCTTGTTGCTCGACAGTCAACTTCTTCGACTGTTGATCTCTTTGGTGATGCAACGTACACCAGTTCGAACTAGGTCACAAGGTCCGGCCGAACACCCTCTGGACCATGACATTGACCGACGCCGAGCACCCGCAACTCCCATCGGCACTCAACCTTCCATCGAACAAATTCCTCCTTCGACTCGGAATCAGAATGCGCCTCTTGACCCACTGCGGCAACTCTCTGATTCGGAGGATTCTTTCACTTTTCAGGAACCAATCAACCAAGGGCGACCTCGGCGACGGGACCCACCTCCTTCACCACCTCAAAACCCTTCAGGTTCTAATGAACCCGAAAGGGCGGCCAATGAATCACCGACTGCGATGTTGGTAGCCCTTATCAAGGCCCTGAAGACTGAAGGAGGGAATGAACCTCCCAAGTTTCGGACACCCGGAATGAAAGCTCCCGACAAGTTCGACGGCGAGCAATCCTCAAAACTAAGAGGTTTTCTTCAATCCTGAAAAATTCTCTTCTCGAACGACCCGGCAACCTTCTCCCTCGATCGACAGAAGGTACTTTACGCTTCTTCTTATCTCAGTGGCCGAGCCTCACAATGGTTCGAACCTTACCTCGAACTGCTGAACAACACCAAACCGGACTGCATCCTCAATAACTGGGAAAAGTTCGAACAACAGCTGGTCACATTGTTCGGAGATCCTAATGAAGTTCGCAATGCCGAGTTCGAACTCAATTCTCTTTCGATGAAGGAGAATGGTAAAGCCTCGACCTACATTGCCCAGTTCCGAGTCTTACAATCTCACATTGACTGGAACGACGCGGCTCTTCTGTTTCACTTCCGCAAAGGCCTACCTTCTCGAATCACCGACCAGCTTGCGGTCAGTGGTCATCGACTCTCGACACTCCAACATCTCATCGATTGCACTATCGAGTTGGACAACTGCTATCACGACCGATCTCGAACCAAGAAGATCGACTCCACTCCTGCGACGCAAGATCAATCCTCGAAGAAATCTTCGAATTCGACCTCAAAAAAGATCCATCCTGCAACATCAAAACCTTCGACCACAATCCCCCAACAAACTCGAACCAGGATTCCTCAAGAGATCTCAAAGGTGCTCAACACCGACGGGGGTCCTCAAGGCGGATGAAAAGGCGAGAAGGGAAAAGGAGGGACTTTGTATGTATTGCGGTGGGAAACATCAATTGGATGCTTGTGCTAAAAGAGCAGCCCGTGAGGCAGCTAAGTTGTCAAAAAATTAATGAGTAGTTCTCTTATGATTCGCAAAGAAAACTACTTATCTTCTACCTTTCCGCGAGTCAACCTTCGAGCTTGTGAGACCACTGAGAGTGTTCCAAGTTCGAGATTTATTTTATTTGATTCTTCGAATCAACCATACAGGGTCCTTCTCGACTCTGGTGCTAATGTGTCTTTTATTAGTTCGACATTTGCCAAACAACAGTCCCTTCAGCTCACTGAGACATCAAGATTCCCGATTTTCTTGGTAAATTCTTCGAAGGAGCCCAGTTTCTGGGTTTCAAAGAAGGCGAAGTGGACCTTTCAATTCAAATCTTTCCCCAGCTTCGAATGGGATCTTTTGGTCTTGGATGCCCAAGGGATGGATGATACCATCCTTGGCCATGACTTTCTGGTGTATTGGAACCCAGATGTTAACTGGCAAGAAGGAGTAATTAACCTTCGACCCAAAATATCTCCAGACACTAACTCTTCTCTCCCAGTCAAAAAAGAATTAAACAGCTTACCCGACTATGTCATTCAGTTAGATGACACTTTTCCGCCAGGAGACTTCGAATATCCTGCCTCTCCCTCTTCCATTTCTTCGAAAGATCACGGGGTAATTGCTTATTGCTCTAACTTATCTCTCACTTCCTTCTTCGAAGAGAAGGAATTACCTTCATTTAAAGGTTTTCTGTACTCCCTGATCCTCTCACATCCCCCTTCGACGACTGTTCCAAGCCTCAAAGAAGATGATGAGATCGAAGACCTCGAAACCATCCGAAAGACTCTTCTTCCCATCTACCATCAATTTGCTGATGTTTTTTCCTCTTCGAGAGCTGATAAACTCCCTCCTCGAAGACCATATGATCACCAGATTGAACTCATAGGTCCGGCACCTTCGCCTGGCCCAGTCTATTCTCTCTTGAAGCAAGAATCTGCTGAACTTCAAGACTACATTGCGGAAAATGTAGGAAAAGGTTTCCTTCGACCAAGCAAGTCGAATACAGGTTCTCCTGTTCTTTTCGTCCCGAAGAAGGATGGGTCCCTCAGACTCTGTGTGGACTACAGACGGCTGAATAATGTCACTCGAAAGAATGCTTATCCAGTTCCTCCCATGTCTCACCTTCTTACTCTCTTCCATGGAGCTACTCACTTCTCGAAGTTCGATCTTCGAGGTGCCTATAATTTGGTTCGAATTGCCGAAGGTCATGAATGGCTGACGGCTATGAGGACCAGATTTGGTAGTTATGAGTATACTGTAATGCCTTTCGGGCTTTGCAATGCTCCTTCCACTTTTCAGAACCTTGTCAACGATATATTCGCTGACATTGTCGAAGTATACGTAGTAGTCTACCTCGACGATATTCTGGTTTACTCAAAGAACCTCGAAGAACACACTTCTCATATCAGAGAAGTGCTTCGAAGACTTCGAGAAAATAACCTTTTTGCCAAACTGTCGAAATGTGAATTTCACAACTCGTCGCTTCATTTCCTCGGGGTAGTCATCTCTACTGATGGTATCAGTATGGACTCGGACAAATGTCAAAAAGTCCTTGACTGGCCCAAGCCCTCGAGTGTTAAAACACTCCAAGGTTTCCTTGGCTTTGCTAATTTTTATCGCAAATTTATAAAGAATTATTCCAAAACCATAGTGAACCTTACTAATCTCCTTCGAAAGGATACTCCTTTCATTTTCACAGTCGAAGCTGAACGGGAGTTTAATACTCTCAAGAAAGCTTTTACTACGGCACCAATTTTGGCTCACTTCAGTGAAATGTGTAAAACCATTGTTGAAACTGACGCAAGTGACTACGCCATTGCAGGTGTTATATCTCAATTCTCCGCTTCTTCGAAGCAAATTCACCCTGTAGCTTTCGAGTCAAGGAAGCTACAATCCGCTGAACTCAATTATGAGATTCATGATAAGGAACTTCTTGCAATTGTCCATTGCTTGAAAAAATGGTGTTCTTATTTGCTCAGCCTACTCGAACCTTTCGAGATTTTGACTGACCATAATGCTCTTAAATATTTTACGAGCACTAAAGTTCTTACTCGCAGGCAGGCTCGTTGGTCTGAACTTCTTTCCGAGTTTAATTTTACTATAAACTATCGACCTGGCAAATTAGCAGTAGTCCCAGATGCTTTGTCACGTCGAGACGACGTTTATCCCTTGGAGGGGAGAGCCTTCGCTGATAATAACCCTGCTAATGTTCGAACTATATTTTCTTCTCCTTCCCCTGGTATATCTCTTAATTCGATACATTTGGGACAACTCAGCAAAGAATTCCTCGAGTTAGTTCGAACTCAGAAGGATGACCCTGTTTGTCGACAACTTCGAGGAAAAGACTCGAAGGACTATACAGTCGACAAAGATGACGTGCTCCTTTATAAGGGCAGGTTTGTTGTTCCGAATGATCCTAAAATCAAACTTGATATCTTTGAATCAAGACATGATTCTCCCCTAGCTGGTCACTTCGGCCAGGATAAGACTTACCAACTTATAGCTCGAGACTTCTATTGGCCAGGAATGGTCAAGGATGTAAAAGATTATGTAAACCGTTGTCATACTTGCAATAGGAACAAATCCTCGAAGCATCGGAAGTATGGGTTGCTTCAACCACTTCCAATTCCACCATTTCCTTGGCATTCCCTCTCTATGGACTTTATCTCTCAACTTCCCCTTAGTGATGGTCATGACGCTATCCTAGTGATAGCGGATCGTTTTTCGAAGATGTCTCTATTTCTTCGAACCAAGACTACTTGTACCTCATTAGACCTTGCGAACTTGTTCATCGAACATGTTTTCTCCAAGCATGGTCTCCCGGATAATATAGTCAGCGATCGTGGCTCATTGTTTGTTTCAGGTTTCTGGACTTCGCTCTGTCAACAACTCAAAATAACTCGCAACTTATCAACTGCCTATCATCCCGAATCAGATGGTCAAACCAAGCGAGTCAATCAAATTCTCGAACAATATCTTCGAATGTTCGTCAGTTATCAGCAGGACGACTGGAGCCAATGGCTTGCCTTAGCCGAATTCGCCTACAACAACGCCACTCACTCCTCAACTCGACAATCACCTTTTCAAACACTCTATGGTCGGAATCCAACCTTCGACTCAATTCACCTCTCACCTTCAACTCCAGCCTCCGATTATCTCTCGAACCTCAAGCTTCTTCAAGATCAACTTCGAATCAACCTCGAAGCAGCCAGTCAACGATATAAGCTTCAAGCCGATAAACTTCGACTCGAATCTCCAGCTTACAACATCGGCGACAAAGTATGGCTCGACTCCAGCAACATTCGATCAACTCGACCCACCAAAAAACTTTCCGAACGAAAATTAGGTCCTTTCACCATCGAATCAATCATCTCAAAGAACGCTTACCGACTCACCCTTCCCTCGAAGTGGAGCGCTATCCACCCAGTCTTTCATGTATCACTCCTAGAGCCAGCTAAGGATCTTTTCCCGGGCAAGACTCATCCCCCTCCAGAACCTGTTAATGTTCAAGATCACCTCGAGTGGGAAGTAAGTCGTATCCTCGATTCGAGACTACGCAAAGGCAAACTACAATATCTTGTCGAATGGACTGGATTCCAGTCTGACGAAGATCGAACCTCTTGGGAACCAGCTCAACATCTTCGAAACTCTCCCGCCTTGGTTCAAGACTTCCATACCACGTATCCTCGAAAACCTCGGCAATCCTCTTAATACTCTATCTCATTCTATTTCACTTTTTCCCCTTTTTCCCTTTCTTTCTCTCTTTGTCCTTTCTCTCATAGCTTTTCTAAACACTCTCTTAAATTGTCAAATGTTTCTTATCTCTCAATAAATTTTTTAAATAAACTAATAAAATTAAAATAAAAATAAAATAAAATAATAAACTATAACTAGTAAATAATAAATAATAAATACTAAACACTCTATTCTTCTTCATCTTCTTCCTTCAATTTCTTCTCAGCTTCTTCCCAACTTTCCTTCAATTCCTTCACCAATAACATAAATTCCCGCATATCTTTTTCTACAACCAAGTTCGACATTCGCTTCGCAATTCGAACCTGAATCATTTGATGCTCGTCAAAGATCGAACTAATTTTCTTCGACGCTCCTTCGGTCCTCGACTTCTTGCAGGACCAACCTTCGTCCCTCTCCAACTCTTCCTCGTAAATTCGCTTCCTCGAACTACTTCCTTCGACGAAACCTTTGGTTAAAACTCGAGCATCGGTTTCCCTATCTTCATTTTCCACTCCTCTCTCCTCCTCTCCCACTCTTCTCTCCTCATCGACTCCATTCTCCACTTCTCTCCTCTCCTCTCCCTCCACTCTTCTTCCTTCTTCGACTTCCCTTTCCTCGACTCTCTCTTCTTCGATGATTGTTCCAACAATAGCTTCGACTCCTTCTACGGCCCCTTCGATGACTCGAGTCACCTCCGGATTGTTATGTTGTTCAAGCAAAACAATTGGGTCCGGTTCGTCATACAGCGGTGGTGGAGGAGGTGTCATGGTGGTGTATCTTCGATACGGCCCTAACAACGCTAACAAACCAAAATTCATCATTATCAGCAATCTCAAAATTACATCCCTTTTCTCTCTTCTCTTTGCCACTTACTTAAATCTCCCGGTTGTTCCAACTCTGGCGTCTCAAGTAAATTCGGTATCCGATAATTCACTCGAGTGATGGCTCTTCTTGGACGAACACCTCGAACTTGGACGATGGAAGGCGATCTGGATGGTGGTGGTATTGGGGAAACTGCGGTCGAAACGGCACGACTACTTATAGCCGAAATGGGTAAAGCATCCTCCGAACCAAAAGGAAACCCATGTTCAAAGACACAGGGCACCCGAACTATTCGACACATCTCACATTTTGACCTATCCCCTCTTGTCGCGGTACTTGGCGAGCATGTCAAGTTCTGTCGAATGCATCTTTGGCATCTTCGATCAATGACTTCGACTTCTGACATTTTCGATTTTTCTTTTCTTTTTCTTCTGTATTTTTTCTGTTCTTCTTCGATTTAATTAAGTAAAGTAGTAGTGTGGGAAGTAAGATGGTGGGAATTCTTTACCTTTGACCTTCGCAGGAGCTTGGCTTTTATACCCGGGCATCTGTCACGCTGCAACTCTCAGTCTCAGTCACAACCGGCTCAGCATTTCCTTATGCATCGAACTTCGAATGCAAGACTCAACTTCGAACTTTCAAGGACCAAATGTGTGACACTTAATCAAAGGGACATTCAAACCTCATTACCCGATCCGGTCCCTGACTCGAAGATTTCCCTTTCCGGTGATTCGACGACTATTCGACGCTTATCCAATAACCTTCCTTCGGATTAGCTCAAATGCCTTGACCCTCAGCATGGCGCTTAACCTTATCAATCAAGCCTTGCACTTACCCTCCATATCACCTGGGAATGTCCATTTGTATCCTCGAATCAATTGTCATATTATCAGTTATGCTTTCATCTGACTTTTTCAATCACTCGTGTAAATCCAACTTCGAGTAAATACTTTCCTTAATCATCTTCACACGAAAACCTCATGTCGATATTTGTCTATAAAAGCAACTGTACTTTTCTCTACATTCCTTTTTCCTCACTTAATTAATATAATATTGTTTTACGTTACCTTCCTTAATCAGTCATCACCCTGATTAAATCCGAGTCTGATTTGAGCCCAGTACTTATTACTCACATCGCATCTTCGAAGCTAGTCTCGAAGTTATCTTCGAGAATTACTTCGACTTGAATATATCTTCGAGTTACTTCGAAGAATATCTTCGACTCATCCTCCAGTTCCCTTTGCGCTTCGATCAACCAAATCCCCATCTGTACGTTGGGTTGGTCGCATGACAGGATTTCCGAGACAAAAATCCTGGAATTGCGCAATGAGCTCGTCATTCAATGCTTGGCGCTCTGACAGATAGAAATATCAAAGTTTACTGAACAGACTGAGTTTTTCCTGTTGGTCATTACGTTTGCAGAAACCTTCCAGCTTATCAGAAATGTCCTTGGGTTGATGCACTTGAGTCACCGTATTGATCAGCTTTTGCTTAACGGAAGATTGGAGCAATATCACAACTGCGGGTTCTTGTTGATCATTGATGAGGACCCAGTTTGTAGGTTTGGAGAGAAAATCTTTGTGTTGGAATACAAAGTCAAGAGTGGTGTTTATTTGGAATTCCCAGGCCGTGTAGTTCTTGCCATTGAACTTGAGGTATTCAACTGTTGAATGTATCAAACAATGTAACACCATTGGGTCTTTCATGAAGTGTTTTTGGTTGTATGAGTAGGTAGCCACAGGTTGTTCCAAGAAAGATTCTTGTTTTTGAACATGGGGTGCCGGGTCACGCAGATTGTAGATGTGCGCAGTGACTTGGTTGACCGCCTGGACGAAATCTTCCATCTTTTTCTTGAGCTTGGTGTGTTTGAAGTCAAGGCTTTGGAGCTGGTTCCTTGTCTTGTGATTTCCTAATTGGAGGACACGGTATTTTGAGTCAAAATCTCTTAAATGTTTAAGGATAACATCTTGGTTCAATTCCTCTGTGGTGAAGTTGCTAATTGATGGCAGGGTTTTCAGCGGGGAATTAGATCTCTCGTGTGGTAATTCCACTGTTTTTCCTTTGGAGGTAGATGCTTGTTTCAACATATTGATGTGATAAAGAATACGGTAGCACTGGCGTTTAAACTATAAGGAAATGGAAAGATCAGTAAGGGACCACAGTTGGGATTTAATAGTGCCAAAGATAGATTAATTGCATATTATAGAATAAGAGAAAGACAACATAATGGACAGACCTATAAGGGAATGGAAAGATCAGTAAGGGACCGCGGTTGGGATGTAATAGTGCCAAAGAGAGATGAGGAACTATTACAACCAGCCACAACTACTATTTATAGACTATGGTGTATTGTTTATTGAGTAATCTATAGTATGTAAATATAGTTTATGACATGAGAAAAGAAATGGTAAATACATAATAGTAAAGTTAACAATGTTGTCAATCCTTCCAACCTTACAATTATGAGCAATGTCCTTTTCTTTCTTGGTGATTCTCCCATGCATGCAGAAATCACTAATACCCCGCTTCCCAATACTTCACTTAATCCATGTCAAATGTGTCATTTAAGTGCAACTAATACCAAGAGCAAGTGTTCCAAAGAATATCTCAAAAAGAAATTGCAACTAGATCAACATGGACACATGACTCCCAATCCTCTGAGATCATGGGAAAAAACCATTGAACATTCATATCACCTTTTCAACATCGGCTTTTACAAAACAATTGCAGAACATGACCGCCTCCTTAAGGTGTATGGCGTTAAGGATTGAATGAATGAGAGATTCATTGAACAAAAGAAAGACAAGAGAGTTATCAAGAAAGTTGAAAGAATAATCAAAGAAGAACTCACCTCTCAATTGTTCAACCCGTTTCTGAAACTCATAGGTCATTGTTCTTTTAGACCTCATTCATTATACTTCCTGATTTGTATGTTCATTTGCATTATTGACATGTTGTTCTCCTGGCAGGTTTCGATGGATGCTGCAACACAGATGTTGAAATTTTGCATGTTTTCCTTCTTGGAGTTGCAAAATACTTTGTACAAGATTTCATAAATCAACTGAACCAAAAAGAAAAAGATCAGCTCAAAGGACATCTGGAATCATTTGACACAAAATCACTCAATCTTCCCCCAGTCCAGTCAAAATACCTTGTCGCACATGCCAAATCCTTGATTGGTAAAGAGTTTAAAATATTCCTTCAAGCTGCACCTTTCATTCTCTTTCCCTTCCTTGAAAAAGATCAGAGAGAAATGTGGCATTCCTTATCCATCCTCTCCTCTTTTGTCTTCCAGACGCACATCATCAACATGGCCAATTTTCAATATCATCTCAAGATTCACATCTCAAACTTCTTATATCACACCATGAAGTCAACTGCACAATGGATTAACAAACCGAAATTCCACATACTCCTTCATCTTCCTGAGTCCATACTCCGTTTTGGGTCTGCTCCTCTTTTTTCTACCAAGAAATTTGAGTCGTATAATGGAATCCTGAGGAATGTGTCAACCCATTCCAATAGATTGGCGTCGGGAAGAGATATTGCCATTAAATTCAGCAATTTTCATTCATTAAGGTCTCTTCTATTGGGTGGCATACATTATGACCTAAATACAAAAACGACTTCTCAACCTTCCCCAAAAATTATCTCTACTTTTCAAAATACATGATCAATCCAAGAATCCATGGGTTATAATCATAGAATATCTGAAATTTTTACTCAATTTCCATTTGAGAAAGCGGCCAAACTCTTGCAGGAGGATGAAGTCAAGATACCTGAAATATTGAAGAGGCACTTTCCTTCAGAAAGTTTCCGGCAGTTGGCATTGTTACAGCAGAATAGGCACAATGCTGTTTAAAAGGGCCTATTTGTGTTGGTTTGTTATTATTTTCTTTTGCTATGCAGTGAAGACCCATTGAGCCCCAAATTGATTTTTTGATATTCATCTAGGTCAAATCAATCCGATCAAGCGAATATATTGGCCATGTCAAGTCTATTTGGAGGGCCCAATCAAGGTTTTTCCTCCTGGTGGTCAAAATGAAGTCTACCAACATCATTCCGTATTATGGAATGCAAGAGTTTGTCAAATCAAACAAGGCTTGCATTGTAGTTTCAACAGTCAGTTTTTTATACATGCTATTGTGCAATCATCACATGACATATTTTGACAAAATCTTTATGCAGGATGTTATTTGTACCATGAACCTACAACACAACTGCTATCACGGACAATGTAAGGTAAAAAAAACAAAGGTGGTAAATGTCGAGCGCCAGGATACATTGGTTAGGAGGTATGAAATTACCCACAGTGAATCACTCAGATTCATTTTAAATTTGGCTTCATTCCATGCACCAGAGGAATGTTGCCGGATGGCTAGCTTGCCATTCATTCTGATATCCACACATGACCTTGTAGATGGAATGGACCAAGGGTTTCAGATTTGGAGAGACAGTAGTGATTAATAATTATTCATAAAAGTTGACTCACCTGCAATTACATACATTATTATATTTTTGTTCCCTTGGCCCCAAGCCGGGTTTGTCCTTCACTTGTGGAGGCGCCATAATAATACTGAGCTGGTGGTTTTTTGGTGTCAGCGCTGCCTGTTGTGAATGAAGAATTTGACGGAAGCCTGACACCAACAACCAACGTTGGGGACTTAGTTGGAGCGTGGTTGGCGCAAGGCTCCATGCAACGGTGGCCAGTGCCTCCTGTCCGTCCTCCAACCAAGCATCACAGGTTACAAGTATTAGAATAAAAAGGAATCTTGAGTTGGAAAAAGGGGTTTAATCAGATTGTCTACTGGGTCTAATGTAACTAGAGTTATTTAGCCTACTACATGTAATTTCTGTTTTCTTCTTTTCTCTTCTTCATCCTCTTTTTGTTCTATTCTGTCACCACAGGTTTGCTCCATCCTCACGTCTCCATCCTCACTCCCTGGACTCTATTAATATATTGTCCCTATCAGGTCTGTTTTCCCTTGTCACTTTCCTTTTCCTATTTATTGTCAATTTGAAATTCAAACCATCCTCTTTTTGTTCTATTCTGTCACCACAGGTTTGCTCCATCCTCACGTCTCCATCCTCACTCCCTGGACTCTATTAATATATTGTCCCTATCAGGTTTGCTCCATCCTCACGTCTCCATCCTCACTCCCTGGACTCTATTAATATATTGTCCCTATCAGATCTCCCTCTCTAACAGATTATGAGACCGGTCTAGTCTTTCGAACAAGTCAGAACTAGATTACCGTATAAAATCAACCGTCGTCGATTATCCTATCAATCCCTCCTCTCAATCATGGACAAAATCAATTACGAGCTCTCCGAGAAGTACAAGCTGAATGGCGACAACTTTGTCGAATGGAGAAACCGAATGAAATCCATACTCCAATTAAAGCACCTGTGGGACCTGGTCATCGGCATCGAATCAATCGAAGTAAAAACCAAACAGGATCTTTTAAACAGATATCGGACATCAGATGCCATGGCTCTTATTTCCATCAACTGCGACCCGATTCTAGTAGGAACCCTCATTGATGAAAGTGAGGACGACCCCACTCTACTGTGGAAGCTCTTAAACGACTACTTTCTTCCCAAGACCATACAAAATCAAACATCCTATCTGAACAAAATATTTACTCAATCGTTCAGTTTCTCGAGCATCCAAAAAGAAGCCAAAGATCTCCAAGAGAACGCTCGACAGTTAATGAGTCTCATTGACGACAAGACTACCAAGCCTACCGTCTTACTCGACATGGTAATAGCCATGTGGCTGATTATCAACTTGCCAATTGAACTTCAAGTTACCGGTGAATTGTTGATTAAGAAATGTGAAATCGAGAAATTGTCGCCTTCGATCAAAACCACGCTAGAAGAAATTCGTAACTATCTACAACGTTACAACAACCAATCGGAAGGTACTCGAGCTCTAGCGATTTGGAGAGGTTTCAATTGATCAAGGAACTCGACCTATCCCAGGTGTTCTAACGGAAAGCATAACCCGCTGGCTGCACATCCCGAAGCAAAGTGCTTTGAAATAATTGGCTATCCCAAACACGATCAGAACTCTGCACCCAAGGAAAAAGCCCTCATCACTGCCCTGCGCGCCACCCAGGGTGAATTCACATTGGATTCAGGAGCATCTGTATCAATGGTCAACGACAAATCTTTGTTTGCTTGTCTGTTCCCTGACTCACAATCTATTTTTCTCGCAAATGGTCAACGTATTTACTCCGAAGGACGGGGTTCAGTCATTCTTCACACTCCTGAAACTACTCTCACCCTTAAGGATGTACTCTTCGTTCCTGAACTCAAGTATAACCTTATCAGTCTAGCCACATTTATCAAGAACGGCCACTCGCTTGTTCCCGATGGTACTGGACGATTTAAGGTCGTCGATGAAGATAACTCGACCACAGTTTCTGGATTGTACAACCAAGGAAATTTCATCCTCAATCAATCCAAAACGGTTGCTGTGTTGACGTCTGTTACCAACCACGATGAACTCATTAGCCTACACAATGCTGCCAGTCACCCTTCAATTCAATATTTTCGAAAAATGTATCCATTGATCAAGATTCCCGATTTTGAATGCTCTATCTGCGATATTTGCAAGTCTCATTCCCAACCGTTCTCTGGAAAATTTCCCGGTGCTAGTCGAAAACTTGAATACCTGCACATGGACGTCTGTGGTCCCATCTCTCCGGCATCTATCTCTGGAAAGAGGTTTGTGCTCAGGGTAATGGACGGTTTCTCACATTATGTCTGGACTGTTTTCATCAAGCTCAAATCCGAGGTCACATCTGAACTCAAGGATCTCATTAGCAAAATCGAAGTCCAGTCAAAAGAGAAAGTCACCTACATCGTATCGGACAATGGTGGCAAATTTAAAAATGCTTGTCTCGATACTTATCTCAAGTCCAAGGGTATCACTCAGAAATTCACAGCCCCTTTCCATCCCAAAGAAAACCCTTTCTCCGAACGCGGAAATAGAAACACGATCACTAAAGCAAGGTGTCTTCTAAAGCAATCATCGTTTCCCGGATCATATTGGGCAGAAGCAACAAAGACAGCTACTTTCCTCGAAAATCGTACCCCCAAATCGTCCATCAATTTTAAAACACCTTTCTCTATGTGGCACGATCTGGATTCAAATTCTCAAGTTTTACATCCTTTCGGTTGTAAAGTAATCATGAAAATCAACCGACCATCTGGAAAGTTTGGAGACCGTGGCGTGGAGGGAGCATTCCTGGGATACGAGGATGGACACGAAAATTTTAGGATGGTGGAGCTGGTGAAAGGTAACGTTATTAGATCCCATCATGCTGTGTTTCATGACTCTATTTTCCCGTCTCTTTCTTATGAAAAATCCCCTAATAGCTCTTTCATCTTTCCTGACACTTTAGTCGATGTCGAATCTCCTGTCATTGAATCTCTTCCCAACTCAACTTCCCTTGTCAATAATTCTTCAGCTGAAAGTCTGGAATCATCAACCGAAACACTGGAAATTTCAGAGGATAATCATGTAGAAGAATCCACTGAACCTCCTACAAACGAAATCATAGGAGACATTGATTCTAGAAACATCTTAACTCATTCGCGACGAGTCGATTATCATGCCGGCGCCGCGTACATTGAGTCGGACGATCCTCGTAACTACTCCCAAGCTATGTCTTCTTCAGAGCAAAACGACTGGCGGTCAGCAGTAAAGACTGAGCTAGGTAACATCTCTCGTCATGAGGTGTGGGAAGAAGTGGATCAAACTGAAGACCGCCGGCCTCTAGGAACTGTCTGGGTCTTCAAACGTAAAACCAACGCCGATGGTAATCTCACCAAGTTTAAGGCTAGGCTATGTGTACGCGGATTCAATCAGAGGGAGGGAATTGACTATAATTCCGTGTTTTCTCCTACCGGTTGGCTCACCTCTTTGTGAATTCTTCTAACCATGTGTTGTCGTTTACAACTCAAGGTTCATCAAATGGATGTGAGGTGCGCTTTTCTCAACGGTGTACCAGATGAAGAACTCTACATAAAATTTCCGGATGGGGTAGATAATCCCAATAATAAAATATTAAAACTCAAAAAGGCATTATATGGCTTAAAACAATCTCCTCGTTGTTGGAACTCGATCTTCTCAAAGGCTCTTCTAGAGATCGGTTTAGTCAAAACCAAAAGCAATCCCTGTCTTTATTTCTCGGCGGACCCTTCTCGCCCATTTTTCCTTTATGTTCACGTCGACGACATTATATTTGGCGGAACCTGGATCGATGAGTTCAAAAATCTAATCAACAAACACTTTGAAATGGAGGATTTGGGTCCAATCAAATATGCGTTAGGCATTCGAGTTTCTCAAGCCGACCAACAAATCGATCTCATCCAAGACAAGTACATATCACAAATGTTGATGGATTTCAACATATTAAGTTCAAAACACGCCGTGACACCGCTACCTAGCAGCTGGTTAGAATTGAGAGATGTTGCTAGGGTGGAAAGTTTCATTCCTCCTTTCAGTTATCGCAGACTCATGGGCAAACTTCAGTGGCTAGTCCAGTGCACACGACCGGATCTCGCTTTTGCTACAAGTTTCCTGTCACAATTCCTAGAAGACCCGGCTGAATGTCATTTCAAAGCAGCAATTCATGTTCTGAACTACATCCATGGCACACAAAATCTGAAGCTAACGCTTGGAACGAATCAACTAAATCAACAAGAAAACGAATTGTTTGGTTTCACCGACGCTGACTGGGGCGGCGGAAATAAGAAGAGATCGTTCTCGGCGTCCATCGTGTATTTTCATGGGACTGTGGGATGGCGTTGTCAAATTCAACGAACTACGGCGGTATCATCAACTGTTGCTGAATACTTCGCGATGACGGAAAATGCACTCGACCTCTTATGGACTAAAAACATCATCACCGAATTGACTAAATCAGAACCTGCTCTAAAAGTGTTCACGGACAGTACTAACTGTATCAACATCTGCAAGAATGAGGTATATCATCACGGATCGAGGGGGCTCCCGTTCAAACTCTACTTTTTAAGAGATCTTGTACTCGAAAATCAACTCAACCTTGAATACATTCAAACAACCAAGTTAGTTGCTGACGCTCTCACCAAGAATTTAACCGGGGATAAGCTGAAAATACATATGAAGATTATCATGGGAAATGAAGGGTGTAAAGAAAAGTAACAAGTGAGGGAGAGTATTAGAATAAAAAGGAATCTTGAGTTGGAAAAAGGGGTTTAATCAGATTGTCTACTGGGTCTAATGTAACTAGAGTTATTTAGCCTACTACATGTAATTTCTGTTTTCTTCTTTTCTCTTCTTCATCCTCTTTTTGTTCTATTCTGTCACCACAGGTTTGCTCCATCCTCACATCTCCATCCTCACTCCCTGGACTCTATTAATATATTGTCCCTATCAGGTCTGTTTTCCCTTGTCACTTTCCTTTTCCTATTTATTGTCTATTTGAAATTCAAACCATCCTCTTTTTGTTCTATTCTGTCACCACAGGTTTGCTCCATCCTCACGTCTCCATCCTCACTCCCTGGACTCTATTAATATATTGTCCCTATCAGGTTTGCTCCATCCTCACGTCTCCATCCTCACTCCCTGGACTCTATTAATATGTTGTCCCTATCAGATCTCCCTCTCTAACAACAAGAACCGCAACAGCTTGGTTGGATGAACGCAGGGACAAGCCTCCAACAAACGGTGGAGGTGTTTCGCAAGCTTTGCTCCAACAGTGGTGTTTCCAACCTTCATCCACCATCGGGAGAACAGCAGACCAACGATTATGTCAGACCCACCGTCGTATTGTGGTTGGCAAAACCACTCTGGTGGGAGCCTGTCACAAATGTTGGGTGCGGGTTGGCGTAGTTGGGGCCAAGCAAGGAAAACCTCCAGCGGTGGACCCACCCACACCAATCAATCTTTTTGATGCCGTGGTGTAGGGACCCACATGGTTTCTGTCTGTATAGGGTAGCCGTGTACATATTTATGTGCATACAACCAGTGTTTCTAAGGCAGCGCATGTCCATCCAGGTCTGTATTCAAACACATAAAGTTGCCCAGAAACCAACCAGATCCCGATCCCAGTTACTCCTAAGAGCATCTCCAATCGTCTCAATAAGTCAGCTCGATAAGCCAACTGTATCGAGACAAGCCCCACTTGTGCGCTTGATAGCACTCCATAACTGTCGAATCAATAAATTTCTCGATAGAGGTCCATAACTTGATGGACCTCTATCGAGCTCAATAAGCTAACTCGTGAATATCTTTCACAAGTCAATCCTCCCCCCATTTGACACCCCCGAGAGATCCCCACCCATAAAAACCCACCCCGTGTAGTGCTCCCCTGCAACTCGAGTTATCGAACTCGAGTTGCAGAGGAGCACGAGTGTGGAACGGCTCGATAACCCAGCAATAGAGCCGGGTTATCGAGCCGCGAGTGGGGACACTCTCGATAAAATAACTGTCGAGCTCGACAGTTGTCGAAAAGTTATCCAAACAATTGGAGATGCTCTAACTTAACACAACTCCCTCGCTTCGAAAGGACAGGCTGGGCTGGCGCAAAGCGCACTCGCCCGAAGCGCGACCTCCAAAGAAGGGGGAGTCCCTTTGGCACGCGGGGCCCTATCCCGATGCGCACAAGGCGTTCATCATCCACCGTCGTTTTTCTTCCCTTTCAGCCTCGAAGCACTTCTCGGTGAACCGGTTGAGAGGGCTGGACAAGCTCCCTGTGCAGATGGTACTCTGATCAATTGGAGGTAATATCGGCCATATGAGTTGATCATGTCACTCATTGTGATCCTACTCGCACTTTTGACTGGAGTCTGTGATTTTGTCAAGGGGTTTATCATGAGCATGTTCCAACGCATACTTCGACGAGAGGGAAAAAAATGAAACCAAGTTGAAGAAACTTGCACCTTGTAGAATCTTGGATGCATGGCGCAAATTGGTGAGATGGCGGCCTAGCGTAACATTTTAGAATAGTGAGCTGTGTTGACCCTCCCTGCGAAACTCAATCATAAGGCGAAAGCTACTGGGCTTATCTTTACTTTATGTTTCAGCTCTGCGTTAGCCCAACAGAGAGACTTGGGAGCGCATGTGGTTTTGCCAGAGTGGAGGAAATGAGCCTATGACTCAGCATGAGCGACGAAAACTTGGTGATAACAATCAAGTCTCACGGGCTTGTCACCACTTGTGGACGGCTCCCAAAAGATTTCGACTCTCCCGTCAGAAGATCCAGCCAGGTGGCTGGACTCAAAATAGCCAGTTCAAGACCGACTTGCAATAATCAGGACCCGGTCCCCAGCCGGAGTTCTCCCATTTAGAGGTTTTGACCTCGTCCGATAATGTTTCCTCCAGCCGCCCCATGATGTTGACCCGGCAGGACGAATGTGTGCCTACTTTAGAGTGAGTGGGCTTGCCAGCGGAGAAAAAAATAAATAGAATGCGAATTCAGGGCAAGGTAAATGTGCAACTCTATAAAAGGTGGTCTTTTCTCCCCCTCTCCTTCATCCTTTCGTCACCATCGTACCTGGTCACAACTGATTCACTTATTTTTCCGAGCATAACACTTCATCCTTACCTGTTCTTTCCCCAGGGTTAAAATTTTACTCGCAATTGTTTCCTTTTGCACGCCTGATCGTTTGCTCTCTTGATCTCCGATAAGCTTGAGGGGTTCAATCGTACACCTCGTCATTATCTCAGAATCTAGGAGATAGCTTGCTTGGGATTATCTCTACAATTGGCGTCTCATTTGTCTCCATATCTTATTAACTCTTAACCATCACATCAACACTAGCAGAGCCACCAGTCATGTCTTCAAGTTTAGAAGACTTCTCAAGCCCATCTCCACCTAAAAATTCAGTCGAAACTCCATCCCCTGCTCATAGTTACCTTCGAGCCCCTTCCCAAACAGAGAAACTTGAAAGGCGTGGAGTTTGCGCTAGGCGAGGCCATTATTCCATCCATATTCATCCAGTCGGCAAATCGATTTCTGGTACCTTGGGCCAGCATCCAGTCCCTCGTCCTGGACCTGGTCGAGCTGAACAAAAACACGTTTCTACTCAACTAGTCCAACCCGTCCAACCAAGTCAATTGTTTCATGGCGTGCTCCCTTCACGGAATCAAGTTTCCAATCTACTCGGTGGATTAGAAGAAAAATGCACTTTCGATACCAAGGAAACAGCAAGGCGGTTATGGAAGAAGCAAACCACGGTTGTCCACAATCCATGCCATTCTCGTGCACCGATGGCCCCATGCCTCTCGTTCCCCGTTATGATTCTGTCTTCAATTTCTCGCCTCAGCTCTGGAGACGCAACCAAACTTCTTCCCAAATTTCAACGCCCAAATTTCCTCCAAAACAAGAGCACCTCCAATGTTAAAGCGTCCCCAGCCATCCAGAAGGTTGTCCACAAATATCGCGGTCTATGTCACAGGGATGATAAGGAGCTTTTGACGGCCTTTCTCAAAAATAACGGAGACCATTCGGATTGTGAAGTCGATGAAGATGAAGATCAATCAACAAACCTGGCAAACCCCCTCAAGGCAACTCTCGAATCCCTTAAGATGATTCCTCGCGCATTGGAACTCCCCCATCCTACCCGGTCTTCATCTATTGGATCGAGTAGCAGCTCGTCATCCAACGATTCGATCCAAATGCCATCACTTGCCTCTCAGACCGCTGCCAGTGTAACCTCATCAAATTATTCATCTTGCAATCGTGGGAAACACCTTACCGATCGTAACAAAAGTGGCTCCCGATTGGACTTCTTGGCATTATGAATTTCACTTCGCCCTTTATTCAGTTTGTTTTTTTCTAGTTTTGTTCCGTTCAATTTATCTCATCTTTTTCCTCTCTATTCCGCTTACAGCTCAACCGGCGTATCTTGAATTGTAGAGGAAATTTTTTGATGTGATTTTAAATACAGCAACAACAACAATAATGAGATGCTTTGACGCATGCGTCCGAGTTTTTTTCTTAGGACGATCCATTTACAGATTAAGATTTCCCAACCATTTTTAATTAAAGGGTCATTGCAAACTATCATTTTAGAGAGAGCAGTAAGTACCTCACTCTGGAATGACAAGTTCTCGAGTTGTTTTTTTTCTTTAAAAAAAGGGACGAGATTTGACAAAAAGACAACGCAAGGAATCAAAGTGGTGACAGAACATTTACCGCTCGTCTGTAAATTATTTATTCATTTATTTATTAACTGCCTAGGAATCTTTCCCAGTGCAGACTGCATAACATTGACTTCCGAAAATCCAACAGTGAATGATAATCATTATTGGAAAAACAAATTGTTGCAAAAATTAATAATGTACGACACAGGAATAATAATAATAAAAACATTAGAAATGCTTTATTGTAACGGAAAGAAGAAAGATGTACCAGAAAAGGAAGCAGGAAGAAAGCTTGATACATTTGTAATTGATTTAGTTCATCGTGAACATCCATCATTCTGAATGATCAGGATGGATGTTCTAATCAACATGAATATTTGTCTGCTGATTGGCGGACCCTTGTGCGTCATCCATGTCGATTTCGTCGTCGTCATCGTCATCTTCCATAACGAGAGCATGCAATTCGATGAGACATTCGTTATAGATCCGCTTACGCTTTTCAATTGACGGGATGGTGTGGTCGTGAAAATCGTCTGGGAACTTCAGCGAAGCTCTATTACTCGACTCAGCCCCATCCCCACGTGTGCTGTTGAGCTGGCTTTCATCGGCGTGTTGGTGGCTCATTACGGATGATGTCTGCCCCCCCGGCGGGGTCCGGTCGTTTAGACAGAGTAGCTCTAGCAGTTGTCGATATTCTTCAAATTTGTAGTTATCCCCCCTTCGGATCGATTCCATCACCGCCTACATTTTCAGAGTCAGAGTATGGTGAGTGGAAGATGGAAACTCAATAATCCACTACCCAATAAATGCGCCTTCGATCACTCACCTGAGGACCCTTGGAAGCAATCTCCCAAAACTTCCTGCACCTCTCGAAATTGAGATCAAGCGTAAGAGATGATTTGACATCGATGGTCAAAACATTATTCGGGTCTATCTGAAGATCGTTTGAAAAGTCTTGGTGATAGAGGAGACGGTTATTTAATAACACCGACTTCATATTTTGTTGAAGAGCGATCGAGTTTTTAGCCAACTTCTTAAACCCGATCTCGTTGGCCAACGTGAGTTTCTTGACATTCGTGATCATCAGATCGTCGATGAGGTTGACAAGACCAAGAAAAGGAAACCTTCGATCTTCAGTTCGGACGAGATTCTTGACGATCGAGCTTTCCGAATAACCGCTAATCAGACTGTTGAGTTCGATAATCTTCGAATGCGGCTCGATTGAGTCCGACCGACTCAAGAAGTAATTCCCTCGCACAAACGTTTGCTCGATGTGATAATAGGTTTCTAATCGAAGTTCAAGATGTATCGTGAACAGGATCGTTTGCGCCAAAGTAGAGAATGACCGGTGAACCAATTGAAATTGCCTGCGCTCAATAAACAAGTCCAGTTGATGATTTCATCAGTTGATACTGCCCCCCTCTCCCTTTTCTTTTCCAAGGGAGCTGCTCACCGCATTAATGAATGAGTCAAAGGCATCCGAAAGCTTGTTTTTGTGTGCTCTGATGTCTTGATTGAGGCTCCGAACTCTTTCGACCAGTCAGCTTCCAATCGTCCAATCTCGAGCCCGGACTCACTTTCTGAATCTGGGATTGGCTTGACGGTATTGCCCAGCCGGCGAATAAAAGACATAAATGATAGCTATTCATGTGAAGTATTAGTTTGGGCTAAGGATGTTTTTCGTTAATGGCGAGCGTGATGGTAAGAAAGATACTGACTAAAGTGTTGTACAGATGAGCTGAAGCGGCAACTTTCTTAGAAGATTGGATTAAGTCAATCGGGGCCAAATCAGCCCGAGACGTTAGATATCGTTCCTCTGTCTTGCACAGCTTCTTCAATAGCTTCTTCGTACTGGTTTTGCCCGGCTGTAAATACAATCCAATGCATACTAAGCCCCAGGGCGAGTTTTGCCAAATTACCGAAAGAAGATTTCGAACAGGAGTCGGCTTACAGAAGACGACTGTAATAATTTCAAATGTTTGATGATTTCTGGTTTCTGAGCCCAATCGGCGGCAAGCTTGAGATTTGCGTGAGGGTTAGTCTCGTCTATTATTGTTGTAGTTTCCGCCGATTCTCGAACAACCAATTCTAAGAGCAAAAAGACAACTTGATGTTCAGATATGGCACTTGAGCTTCAATGGTGAAATATATCATTGGACATAATAAACCTTTGAAGCGTTCGTGGCACTTTTGATAATATTGTACCACGATACTGATCATCAGTCGGCCATACTTCTCTTGGTGGAATGACGTCGATTGCAGCAAACTGCCTAGACATTCAATAAGTGCCACTATAGCTCGAAGTGACTGAACCTTCAAATCAGTATTGTGGCCCTGGACTTCCAAGGAGACAGTGGAAGCGCAAGTAAACAGAGGCTTGAATCTTACTTTGGCAACAGGCACAGATGAGCTCAGCTTCTGCTGGTGAGATACTGAGCTAATGACCGGTGTGTTAGTTTCATGTTGCTGGGACGTATCGTCTTGAAATGCATCCGGTGCTGTAAAAGGAAGGGTTCAGTCAGCATTACAGAAAACCAAAGCCTAAGAAAAAACAAGCCATTACGAACCATTAACTGAATGTTCGAACATATAAATCACTTTTTCCTCTAGCTGAGGTAGAAAAGTGTGTAAGACAAACTCGTCTAAGAATCCCGAAAATCCACCGAATTGGGCCAGATTCATGTGAGCATGCTCGTCCCAATCGTCACGCGTGCTAGAAGTGAGACCGGTTTCATCAGCCCCGGAGATGGGAACAGATGGATGTGAGGGGTCATCGTTTGAGACCATGACCACACCACTCGGCAGCACCTCCTTGGCCCGTTTGAGAAACTCCAAGGTGGGCTTGAATAAGTGAGTGATGTGAAATGCGTCCGGTTGAACTAGTAGCTTATGAGTACTGTTCCCACGACCACCCGAGTTATCATCGGTCATCATTACCCCAGTCGTCAACACTACTGCACCATTTGCTTGGAGATTTGAAGCTGTTGAATCGAGCACCAGTCCAGGCACGGAGACCTTCAAAGCCGAATACAAATTCGCCTCGTGAGCCTTAAAATCCTTATGGGCTTGCTTGAGCCCGGCATCCTTGAATTTAAAGAGTTGCTTGTTCGAATCTTTCCAGGCTGTATTCGCATTGGTTGTCGAAGTCGTTCCACCTAGACCAATTTTTAGTACCTCTGCGATCGATGTCATTGGGTTTCGAGTGGTAGAAGTAGTTGTAGAAGTTTTGTTGGTTGAGTTTGCTTGAATTTTGTCTGTGCTTGCAAACTGATCGTCTCCTGACTCGGTCAGATACGCATGGATCAATGCCAACAATTCACTCTGAATTGGTTTCCAAACCTCTAGTAACGAGAACAAAACTAGGTTAGATTCCATGCCTTCTTCCTTGAAACTCTTCCGTTCACTGATCCGCAAGGAGACTTCGTGGAGGACTCTAAATGACTGTAAGGTGGCATCAAACTTAGAATAAAGTGTCCAAAAAAAGTCTTGGAGTATGTGAATAACCGATTCTAATTCCCTTAGCTCGTTACCATTTGGTTTGAATAGAGAGAATCGTTGATTTGCGCGATTTGGCATAGATTTCATCTCCAAGTTTCCAGATGGAGATTCCTGGCTAGTAGTAATCATCAAGACAATCATGTTCATGTTACTCTTCAAGGCGTTTTTGTTCGTAGACGAGGATCGGAAGAATCGTTTGGTATTCTCGTGCCTTTCGTCAACTTCACTCAAAGTACTCTCGACTAGTGAATAAACTTCGACAGGCACCCGTTGAAGGACGGTATCAAGACCCAGACTAAGTTTTCCAAGAACAGTGAAACTTTCAATCAAACTCTCGATATACTTGAATGAGTCTAGTTCAGGATTGGCCGACGGGTTTCTTCGCTTCTTGCCGACCATGCTGCTATTCGAAGTGGGCAGTCTTCGGCCGTGGTCAGCGCCCATTTCGGAGTGAAGAGACGTGGAGGGGAGCTCTAGGAAGAGATCAGCTTCCTCCACGAGAGGATTTGATTGTGGTTGTGTCATGAGGTCGTTTAGGTAATTCCGTAAATAAGGTATGGGGCTAGAGGGTGCATTGAAGTTTTCCATACTTGTATTCTTGTTAGATGAGGCTGCAGCATGGTACGATGATGGATGAGCGGCTACATCTGGTTCAAAAGAGAAACCGAAGGGGGCTGTAGCTGACTCATCGGGTGTATGAATTACTGGCACTAAAATGATATCCAAAAAGGTTCGAGAGGGTTGGTTAACAAATTTTCACCTAAAAAAAGTACTAAAAGATGAATGAATACTTACAGGTAACTTGACCTGGTCGATAGGCACGCCACTTTGAGTTACAAAAGTAGTTTTTGAGGTACAGATGATTGTGTAATTCTTCAATTAACATCTCAAACATCACGGATTCTTGATTGACCAAATAAGTCCGTAAGTCGCTCAAGCCACCAATTTCAGCTAACTCGGGCTTGTTAATAACTTTCAAGGACCTTACCAGCAGCACAGTCGCAGACAGGAAGCTTTTCGAAGATATCAAGCCTTCGAGCCTTTCAGGCACTTGTTTCAGTCGTTCACTGCGCCATGTTTGTTTGTTTGTTTGAAAGGGGATAGAAAAACACGATTAGGCTTCAAGGTGGGAGAGTGATTAATGTGAGGATAGTATAAAATATAAAAGTTACGCGCGCACATGGTATCAATCAGTTTCAACATTTCTCGAAGTACCTCCCTTCTTGCTTGCAGCACTTTCATTTCAGTCCCTTTTCCACCCACTGCGTTGTTGAAGGCTGACAAAGGGCTACCATTGCCTAAGGTAGCCCTACATTCGACCAATTTCGCTTTGAGTTCTGCCACCTTCTTATAGTTGCTCTCAACACTAACTTTAACAAGTTTGTAACAATTGACTGAGGCGTCGAATTGACGGTAATTTCCCTGAATTGTTAATTGTAAGGCCTTTTCAAGTTCAGCTTTGAGTTGAAGAAATGATGATAGTGAAGGTACCAGACCGCCCTTCTTATTGATCATATCTTTGGCTCTACTCGCAGCCTTGGCGAGCTCTGGGTTCTCACTATCTAGTAGATCTAAGGCTAGACCAACGGCTGAAAAGGGGACTGTTGCAGAGGAAGGAACCGAGTATCCGAATGGCCCTTCTTGGTTTGAGGTCCCAGCGATCCCAGTAGCATCCCAGTAAAGCTTAATTTTCTGGAGTACCCGCTCGATCTCTCCAAAGCCGGGTGTGCGGGGATACGATTGATCTTGGAACATACTGGGAATCATGGGAGATTCTGATTGATCCATGAGAGGTGGGCTGCGAACAGCACGTGCTTTCTGATTAGATCGTTTTTCGGCTTGACTGGAAAAGACTTCGATGACATTACGTGCGCCATGCATCCTCTTGGCATCTTTCAAATCGTTGGCTGACAACAAATCACGGTTTGCCTCATTATCAAATGATCCAGTGGAGGAAGAAGTTGACGGTCGTTGTTCAATATCATTAAAATGACGGTTTCGAGGCTCTGAAGGATATCCGTCATCTCGCGCTCGATAATTCCGATCAAGATAACCATTCCCATTTTCTTGTATTCTCGAAGTTGAATTTGGGGCACGTGCCATGTCCGGTCGACTATTAACGGCTTGATAAAGTTTGTTATTACTTCCACTTGGGCGAGAAAGGTTGGAGCTGGCTTGTCGACTAGAGGAATCAGAACGGCCACGAGTATGCTGGTAGCGAGCTTCATAGGGAGCACCCTGGGGTGGTGCTGGTGAGGAATGCTTGATTCCACTTGAGTTTGCGGTAGAGGATGGATTGCTGATGATGATACCAGGCTGTCGGGCAGCACTACGTTGTGGTCTCATGGGCGGGGCCGAACCAGGGGGCAAGGATGAGTCTTCTCGCTCTCGGAAATCATGGGCTGACGTGAGTGAAGCCGGTGATCGAAAGGCTTGCTGAGACCTTGGTGATTCACTCGATTGGGCATTGGGTGGTGTTTTAGGTTGAAAGGCTCGGAGATCGCGCGCACGCGACATGATAGACTAGAGATGAAGACCAATCGAACCAGATAGTATGGAGTCAAGTGACGAAAAAAGGGCTACCAACGCAAGTATATCAGTCAGTAAGGCTGGAAAAGATGTGGAGGATTTCGGGTTGTGAAGTTTGCACATAAATACATACTTGTATCGACTAGATATCTATTTCCAAGGCTCCAGGAGAGTTTGAGAGAGATGATGCTGGTGAGATTTATTGGAAGTGTTGGGCTGGGCTGCTTGGCAGTGAGGCAGTCTCGATTACGTAAGCCGATGACACTTCCACCCGGTAACACCACAGGCAGTGCAGCTTTGCTTTGGATCTGATTTTGATCCCTGATCCCATATTGTATCTATGTTTGCTATCTTCTTTGAGAAAATCAAACCACTTCCAAAATAATTGACTGGGCTAAGGGTATTCCAGGAAAACTGAGATAAACACCACCAATTCAACCTTAGTTGGTCTCAATAGGAATTTATCTCATCAGTTGAGATTAACCAATTGTGAATTCTAAGTGCATCCCAGTTTAATTAGGATGACCTCCACCATCTAATTATGATGGTAGTGAAAGAATGCATTATTGGGTTGATTTTTATATATTTACTTTAGAGCATCCACAGTTGTTTTGCTAGCTTTTCCGCAACTGCGGAGAGGTTATGGATGTCAGCCACCAAGATATTACATGTAGTATGTAACATGTAATACTTGAAACTGCAAGCTTGAATAATTATAATTATTCTTCATTTTTTATTATCTTTTATTTACATTGACATTCTCACCATACTGGAAATTAGACTTCCTCGTTTCACCACATTGTATAATAGTCTAACAGTTAAAGACTAGCTTAGAAATAACTGATATAAACAGAAGGACCTAAGTTCACGCCACACTCATGACCACATTCTCCCAAAATCCTTCCAACATTATATCTATTTTTTACCTAAAATAAGTTGTATTTTAATTAATGAAAATCTTTGGAAAATTAATTTTCAAACATGCAATAAGTGGATAAAGAACCATTTATTGGTATAGTTTTCTTCTTGAGAATCCTGGAAGATCCAAGATTAACACATAGTAATTTATAGTATAAAATTACACATAAATTAAGGTAAATCTTTATGTAACATATATTAAATATGCAATAAAAACTTATAAATTAATTCCCACCTGGTTAGCTCTCCAGAGCAAGCACTTTTTCAAGCACTAACCCCAAAGGAATTTATATGTACATGTATTTAATAATTATTTAGTTTAATTAAGTGAAATAAACATTAAAATATTTTAATTAATGTGAAATAACTATGGCATCATTTTAATTAAAAAATGACACTATGTTTCACTTCTTACCACGAACAGGATGATCAGATTCACCTGCCAAAATTCCCCCAATCCCCACTGTCAAATGAATTGCAGAAGGATTAATCCAAATATAATTATTATTTAAGGAGGAGGTTTCTTCACCAAATTGAAGAGATCCTCCCCCATCAACTTTAACCATAATTAGATAACTTATTATAAGATACCAAGGCGTACACCTTCTCCTGTAAGTCAGGAGGACTGGCCTTTTTTACTTATAAATATCTTTTATAGTTAGAGTTCTTCAAAAACCCCCCCCAATTAAATTAATACTCTTAATTTAATTGGAAGAACCATGTTAAAGTCTGGTTAGCCCTTCTGAGGATATTTATTCCCATAACAGAAGTCTGGCAGCAGGGTAGTAACCTGTTTATTTTTGTACTTAGTGTTTTAACCAAAACACCAAAGTAATTGTGGTTATTGTTATCTTTATTACACTTTGTTAAGTGTAAGACTTTTTATTCCTTACTGTACACGCCACAATCAGTGGAATAGAGTACAGTTTGTTGACAATGGAGCTCTGTGGTTACCCTACCAAGATTCCACACCTTGGTACGGGACTTGCACAACTGCCAAAACAAGCTTCCCCACACTTGGGGACTTTTCAACTTGTTTGGTAGTTTGTTTTCTGGTTAGTTTTGTGCTGTGATGTTGATAGGGGCTGTAAATATTTACCCTACCAAGCTTGGTAGAGGTCCATAAATTTAGAGACCCCTACCAAGGTTCCCAAGAAATCTCTATTTAAAGAGGCCCAAATAAGTCACAATTGGTGTCAGCTTGCTACTATGACAGAGCAACCTGTCACAAGTTTCCTACAAAAATTATTATAAAAAATATGTAATATCAAATAATAGTTAGAATATTATTTGATATTCTGAATCTACACTAAAATTAACCTAGGGTACCTCACTCACAGGTACCCCTAATTCTCACTCCTTCACTATGTAAATTAGCATACAAGAATTAGCAAGTACCTTTAATAAAAGGCACTTGCATCAAGTAAAATGCTTATATATGTAAATACATATGCTTAAACCCCATTTCCAGTCACGGAAATGAGGTGTTGTGTAAATTAGGGGAGATAGTGTAAATACACCGTGTTTTACTCAAACCCCGCGTACCGCAGTCTGCAGAACTTGAAGTTCAACCCGCGTGACTGAGAGCCCGCGCCAAAGTTGGGATACAAGCCCCCGCGCAAGCATTAAGCCCCTTACAGGCTCTCAGCTGGCACGCAGACTCCACAGTCTCTCAGGTACACCCAAATCAGTAAAAACACGCCCCAGTGACCTCATTACATATGTTACATATGCAATAAAGGTTACTGGGGATTAAATAATTAATTATATTAGAGTGTATTATTATTTATACATATAAATAAAAATATACTGACTGAACAAACAGTATAAACAATACTGTGGCTTATTATAAAATACAAATAAGCCACTAGTATTAAATCTATAACAACCAGTACTGATGTACCACAGACTGTAAGACAATATAAATATGTAAATACATTAATCAAATCAATTGGTGACGTGTATTCAAAGCAGAGGCTGCTGAAGCGTCACCAAGAAAGCAAAAATGGCCAAAATGTGGTCCAAAGATCCCACAAGTTGGCCAATAATACCTACAGGGTCCCCAGGGGGAACCCAAGACTATTTAAGGAGCTCTTCAACCGCCCAAAGAAGGCTCCTCATGCTTCCCAATACCCACTAACAACCTTACCCACTCCTTATTAGATATATACATCTTTATAACCCAGTCTGGTAAGCTTCTTAGTAGTTATTCTTTAGCCCTGTCTTCCCCAACAACTTCACAGTGCCCATCAAGCTCCACCAACCATCCATCCAAGCGCTTCAAACTGTCCAGTTTCACCCAGAATATCTCCAAGATCCCTCAAGGTTTATTACTAGTAAGTAATAACCCTTTTCTTGAAGATATTCCCCCATTTCCATTCCTGGGATTAAACCACCCCTGTTCCAACAGGCCCCAGTGTTCCAGGTACCTAAATCCTCTGCATTTATTTGTAAGATACCTTAGAGGGATCTAAACCACCCCTGATTTATCAGGCCCCTCTGGTTTTTAATTATATTAAATTTATTTAATATAATTATTAACCTATTTTTCTCTCAAATTTTATGTCACAATTCCCCCATATCTTTTGGGAATTGTAACATTGTACCTTACCCAGAGTTAATATACTCTTTCCATATATTCGTGCACCACCTGTAGCTAGAAGGACTTGTCCTTGGCATCAGGGAGGCTGACAATTGGGATGTGAGGGGGGTCTTTCTCTGTAAATTTGGCTTACCAAGCCACTTTACAGAGAGAACTGTGGATGCTCTGAGAAGCTCATGTTTGAAATTGGCAAGGCACTTGACATTTTCACTTCACTTCCAGCACAACTGGATAGGCTTTGGGTATCTCAGTTAGACTTGGATGTTCTCCACCCATTTAAAATTGGTTGATCACAACCAATCAATCAGAAATCCAAGTTCACTCACTGGTATTTAGGGTGTGTACTATCATGTTCAAATGTTGATGTTGCTCAAGTATGGTATTCTCTCAGTTGCCATGCTGCGGATTAGTACTGGTTAGATTTGAGTCATTTTATGGGACAAAAAAAACCTAATGCAGATGCTTCATTTTAACTCAGTTGTACATTATTCATCTTCACTACTATTTCTCAATCTCATCCTACTCACTCAAATTATATCACTCTGGTTTGCAGGTATGCCTAAAAGTCTTATCTCTCTGTTCTCATAAGTTGTCTTATCTGAAATGGTTTCTTCTGATCATCTCAGGTGTACCTCCACCTATCTTACTTGTGTAAGTTTGTTGTTTAGCTCACAGCTACTTGTTGCTACATCTGTGCCTCCACCTATCCTACTAGTTTCTCTTTGTTGTTTAGCTCACAGCTACTTGCCGCTACAGGTGTGTGTCAAGAGCCTCCAGCCTAGTGTCCATTATCAAAGGGGTTGTATTGGTTACAACCTAAGACAATATTGAATTTATGTAATATTTATGTTTTATGTAGTTAATATTTATTTATTAATCAATACCTTGTATAATATCCTATGGTGCTGTAGTAGTAGTAAATTTATGGTGTAGCAAGCCAGTCTAGGCACATACCCAAATCCCGTGTGGCCAAGTGCCACAGGGGGTTTGGGATGTGCCAAGAGGGCTTGTTTTGCCAGGTTGAGCGGGCCGCGGGACTTGGCACATAGCCAAGTTTCCCTTGGCCCGTTTCAAGCTGTTGGCTGACACAATCATTGGATCTCAAATACTCACCGCGCTGAACTGCCTCTCACCCCATTTCAAAGTGAGTTTTTCTTCTCTCCTCTTTTCCTTTTCTTGTTTCATTTTCATCCACTCTGATTCAACAATCTGTTTTTCTGTTCTATTTTTCATTTCTCAAAAATACAGTCTTGATGTTGGAATCTTGCCTCATGGATCCCAACAACTTAGAAATAGAACCCAAGAAAAAAAAGGCCCATGCACTTGCTCAAGCGCTGCAAGATCTTAATTGAAGAACATTTTGAAAGGAACAAGTACAAAAAGGAAAAGGAAAAATAAACAAAAAAAGTACCCACAAGAACAATTGGCTTACACACAATGAAAGCAGACCAAATGGTATAATCAAGCCCAAAGTACAAGAGCGTATCCGCGAAAACATTATTGGAAAAGGAATGAAGTTTGTTGATGCAATGGCAGCATACAACGTCTCCTGGCGCCAAATCCAGCGCATCAAGGCCAAGGAACCCAACCTTGTCAAGACCCATAAAAAAAGCCTGGAAAATTCAATGATGAAATGAAAACAAACCTCCTCCTTGTTATGGTCTGATCTGTGGAGAGGAAGGCTCTGGGGTTCTGGGGTTTCGGGATCCTATAATGTAGATTGCAGGATGAGGAAGAGATGTGGATCCTCGTCCTGACAGACTATATAGTGGTCTGTCTGTGACATGTACGTGATAGACTATCTACATGTGGTGCGGGCTTTGGTGCGGGCAGGCCCGCAATACGGCTCATGACATTATCCCCCTTTTAATGCTAAATCCTCCACTCATTTGCCCATCAAGGAAAAAAGAAAAAATTCCACCTCTTATCAATTTTGTTCCTCACTTCCTTCTCCGCCTCCGCCGATGAGTAGTTGCCGCATTTGGAAATCTTGAATTAAATCCCGCTACCAGTTCCTCGCAATTCTTCAAGTTTTCCGTCGGTTCCCATGAGTTGTCTTCTGTTCCAAATCCCTTCCAGCTGACCAGGTAATGGGTCTTCCCGCGTCGTCTTTTACAGTCCAGTACCTCTTCGACTTCCCACTCATCCCCGCCGTCCGCTGTAATTGGTTCCGGGTCTTCCCTGCGTCGTTCCGCAATTTTGTTGGGTCTGTGTTTGCGGAGTATTGATACGTGAAATATGGGGTGTACCCCCCGCATGGATATAGGTAGTGTTAGCTTATACGCGGATCTTGAGATTCTTTTACAGATAGAGAAAGGTCCCAGCCATCTATGTTCCAATTTTGGGCTGGGGCGGGTCGTTGAAATGTTGCGTCCGTCTAGCCATACTTCGTCCCCTACGTCCCATTCCGGTGTTTCCCTTGTTTTCTTGTCAAATTGGCCTTTCATTGTTTCTTGCGCCTCTTCTAAGCAATGCTTGATTTCTCCTTGGACCTCCGCAAGTTTGCGGAGTGGTTCCTCTACTGCGGGGATGCATTGTTCTGTTGAGGGGGTTCCGCTATATGCCGGGTTGAATCCGTAGTTGGCTTTGAACGGGGAAACTCCTGTCGAGGTGTGGTCGTTGTTGTTGTAAGCAAATTTGGCCATTGGGAGGAGTGGGGCCCAATCGTTCTGTTGGTAGCAAACAAAGTGCCGCAGGTATTGCTCAACTGCTTTGTTGGCGATTTCGGATTGTCCATCTGTCCTTGGGTGGTACGCTGTGGATGGCTGTAGTCTAATCCCCATGCGGGAGCTCAATTCACGTGTGATTTGGGAGATAAAAATACTTCCCCGGTCTGAGACAATTGTCTTGGGGGTTCCATGGAGTTTCCATACATGTTCTGCCATCAGTTCCGCTAGTTGTTCCGCGTTCATGGTTTTCTTGCATGGGATGAAGTGGGCCATCTTGGTCAGTCGGTCTACTACTGTTAGTATGCTGTCACTCAAGCGGGATTCAGGGAGATCAGTGATCAAATCATAGCTAATGTCCGTCCATGGGCCTGCGGGGATCAGGAGGGGTTCTAATGTTCCAAACCGCCGTCGAGTGCTAGATTTGACTCTTTGGAATGAATCACATCCGTCTACGTACTGGTTGAAAAATCTCTTCATTCCAATCCACACAAAACTCCTCCGTACTAATGCCAACGTGCGGGATCTGCCTGGGTGGCCTGCGGACTTTGTGCCGTGTTGACTTTTGAGGATTATCGTCCGCAATGCCGAGTCCGCTGGTACCACTATCCGTCCCTTGTCATAGAGTACCCCGTCGGCTTCCGCATACCTGTTGTGGTCCCCTGTCGGTTTCTGTAACAGCTTAATCCAGTCAGCCAATTTTGGGTCATGTGGGGTCAGTTCTCTAATCCTGGCAATGATTTCGGCGTCAGACAACACTAGGTCGTCCGTTCCCGCATCTTCCAAATCAGTCCCCATCACGTCCACCTCAAACCAATTTTCCCCATCATCCTGTCAGACTCTTAGAATTTGGGCCGCGCGCGTCCATCTCATTCAGCCCGGGCCCGCAGCCCTCCACGTTTAAATCTCAGAGAATCACCAAACTCGAGTCTTTCCTCACCTCGCCCGGAACCAACCAATCTGAACACACTCAACGACCACACGCCATAGCCATCAACCTATCGTCGTCGTCGTTGCCGCGGGGTCATCAGCTGCAAGACTGAAGAGTAGTGGTAGAATAATTTCTCTTCTTTCACTTTCCATCTCACAGTCTGTTTGCTGATTCCTGTTTTATTAGTCTCTCTTTCTTGCTTGTTTGTCTTGTTTGTTTCTCTCTTTCTGTTTCTTTCTCTGAATAATTACTCACGGTCCTCTAGGTAATTCTTATTGTCTTCTCAATCTATTTTGTTTGTCATCATTGTTTTACTTCGTACTGAAATAGTAAACTCTAGTTTTGCCTCAAATCCTTTCAGATTTACAGTCTCGAACGGCGCCGAAACAAGTAGAGGATCGTGATGGCCGAGCAAGAAGGACATACACCTAAAACCAACATCCCTATGTTGTCGGAGACGAATTTCCTACAATGGTCCATCCGAATGAAGGCGTATCTCAAACACCTTAACCTCCTCAAATACGCTCTGGAATCTCCGAATGACGAGCTTGTTGGAGCTGCTGCGATCGCCGTTGCCAACAAACAGGCCGAGGTGGTTCATATACTCATGAGCCATGTCAGCGAGGTAGTATTCGAAACGGTCGTTTCGCCTGAGATAGCCGAGTTGCCGTACCTTATCTGGAGCAGCATCTCCTCACGATTCGCCTCTGCCTCCGTCAACAACAAAGGCAGGTGTTGGCTTCGCTTCATGCGATACGAGTACCGTGGATCCCTCTCAGAGTTCATCCAGGACATGCGTAAATTACTCAACGAAATCCGAATGCTCAATCTTGGCGTTCCGGATAACATTCTGAGTTTTTCCATACTGTCCAAACTCTCCGAGGATCTGTGGAACCTAGTCGATAACATCATAATGAACGAATCAATGTGTGAGAACCCGATCGCTGTCTTGACCAAACTTCAAGAAATGGTCCACTTAGAGGCGTCTCGTAAAACCAAGGTCGGCAGCCACCAACCGAGCAAGCAAACCGACGAGACGGCTGCAGCCGCTTTGGTGTCGGAGTCGTCCAAGTACAACAAGTCCAAGTCGAAGCGCTCAAAGCTCAGGTGTGAGCCTGGCAAACACAACCCGGCAATCACCACTCACGACACGGATCATTGTTATCAGCTACATCCCGAGCTTAGACCCACATCCTGGGGAACTCCAGCGTCGAATTCAACTCCGGCAGCTCAGCTAGTTGAGGTGGACGACGATCATCAATCAGAGGTTGCAGCGTACGTTACCGAAGTTTCCAAGAAGCCTATCGTCTTAGATACCGGTGCGACACACCATATGGTCAACAGAGCCAAGATCTTCAAGCCGGTGACAGCGGTTGACATAAAAATATCGACGGGTGGTCACGCCAACTTCCTAAAGGCGACTGCTATAGGCTCTGCAACGCTTGTCAATGACCGAGGTGATCAACTTACGCTGGACAACGTCCTCTTGGTGCCGGATCTCAACAGGTGTTTGTTGTCGGTTCCTCGTCTCTTCGACAGAAACTTAGCCATTGACAAAGTGGGCGAGGATAAGGTGAAGGTGGTACTGGATCATTCTTATTCATTAAATGGATCCATTAAAATCCAGTTGTTAGAACTTCCCGACTCTTACTTTGAGGCAATGAATACTCTTTCCTCCTGTTACCTCTCAAGTCCAGTCGCTCCCGACTGGCACGTGCGTCTAGGCCACCCAAGTGAAAAGTTCCAAAAACTGCTTGTCCCTGATTCCGCCTCAGCTACATGCGACATCTGTAAAATATGTAAACTGAAGTCTCTACCGTTCAGCAGTGCTTTCAAGGAAACCAGCAGGGTACTGGGGGTCATTCACATGGACCTCGTGGGTCCGTTCTCTACGCGGTCACTGTCTGGCAGCCAATACTTCCTATCCATCACTGATCAACACAGCGGTTATCGAGTTGTCAAGTTCCTGCGGCATAAGGACGACACCTTCGTTCAGTTCCTGGAATTCAAGGCAATGGCTGAAACCCAGACCGGTAACAAAATACACACACTAGTCACAGATGGTGGGGGGGAGTTTGTTAATGCATCATTCGAAGAACTCTGCAGGGTCGATGGAATTACACATCATGTATCGCCCGCCTACACCCCTCAAAATAACGGCATGGCTGAGCGCTCGAATCAAGTATTGGTCACAAAGGCAAGGTGTCTCTTGGTCCAATCCAAGCTATCCCGGACCTTCTGGGCGGAAGTGATTAATACCGCTGCGCAACTAGCCAACATCACCCCTTCATCCTCGCGCGGGTTCAAGATTCCTTACAACGAATGGACCGGCAGGGCTGTCAATCTCTCTAAACTCAGACCCTTTGGCTGCTTGGCTTATGTACTCATTCCCAAGGAACGACGAGTGTTCAAGCTCTTACCAACAGCCGAGCGGGGAATATTTCTGGGCTACGAGAATGATTTCTCGACGTATCGGGTGTACAACATTGAACAGCGCAAGATCTTTCGTGTCAGGAACGTCAAGTTCGACGAAGACCGTTTTCCGGGACTTAAGGACGCCGATGACCTCGACGCGTTTGAGCTTTGCCAAGAAGACACCAGCGTGCGGGATGACTCTCACCCAAGGGGTCATCAGAGGGAGAAACTCCTTCACCCTTGCCGAGTTCCACAGCCGCCGGTGATCAGTTGCACGATGTATCACCTACGGTCCAATCTCTACCATCCAAGGTCATAAGCAGCGCTATCTCCCCAGATAACATCCTGTCGGTGGACCGTCGAGGCAATGCCATTGTCGTTCATCTCTTGGAAAATGTCGAAAATGACACTCCCAAATCCTATATACAGGCGATCAATTCGGCGGACTCGTCATTCTGGAAGCGTGCTATCAATAAGGAAGTCACCAACATGGACAACCATAGCGTCTGGATTGTAGTGAGGAAGCCTGAGGACCACAAATGCATCAACTGCACGTGGGTGTTCAAGGTCAAGCGAGACCAGCTCAATGTCCCCATAGAATACAAGGCGCGACTGTGCGCGCAGGGTTTTCAGAAAATCAAGGGCAAGGACTACTCTGACACATACGCGTTCACGGGGAAAATGGTCTCCCTTCGAATTCTCATCGTCTTTGCACTCAGGAACAACCTCAAGTTTCATCAAATTGATATCAAAAGTGCCTTTCTTAACGCGCCGCTAGAAGAGGACATCTACTTGAATCCACCGCCGGGTGTGAAAGTGCCAGTGGGGCACGTGCTCAAGCTACAAAAAGCGATGTACGTTCTTAAGCAGGCGCCAAACGCCTGGCACAGAACGCTTACGCAGTGGTTGTTTCAGGTTGGTTTCAGGCGATGTGACGCCGAGCCGTGCGTGTTCTGGCGTAAGGGCACCTTTCTATTCCTACATGTGGACGATCTAGCAATTTTTAGCAAGGATCCAGATGTGTTCAAAGATGAAGTACGGTCCAGGTTCGACATTAAAGATCTGGGGGAATTAAGTCTGTTGCTAGGGATGGATGTGTCGCAGGAGAAAGACTCTGTCACGCTTTCGCAACGTCACTATATCGACGCGCAACTAGATCGGTTTGACTTATCTTCACTCTTCCCATCGTCTACACCTTTGAAACCAAACAGCCACCTGGTACAAGCCACCAACGCCGAGAGGGCGGCACATCTGAAGTCGGGCAATGATTACAGGTCAATAGTTGGCGCATTGAACTATGTCAGTGTCACTACAAGGCCGGACATTACCTTCGCAGTCAGCTCCTTATCGCAGTTCCTCAACAAGCCGGGTACAACTCATTGGGACGCAGCGGTACAGGTCTTCAGATACCTTAAAGGCACCCGCGACGTTGGTCTGACGCTTCGAAAACCGCCAAATGACGGTGTCAATCTCCTGGGATACGCTGATTGTCAGCTTTCTGTACTCTACTCCACTTATTGTGGCGTGTACAGTAAGGACTAAAAAAATAACTTACACTTTTAAATAGTGTAATAAACAAATACTAATAAAAGTAAATACTCAAGTGTAAAAACACTAAGTACAGCAATAAAACAGGTTATTACCCTGCTGCCAAAACTTCTGTTGATTGAGTAATAACTCAGAAGGGCTAACCAGATTTTATACACGGTTCTTCCAATCAGATTAAATGTATTTAATTGATTGGGGGGATTTTGGTTGAGGAATTTTAAATGTAAGATAGTATATAATAAAGGCCAGTCCTCCTTACTTACAGGAGAAGGTGAGCGCCTTTTTAGCTTATAATAAGTTATCTATGTATATTAAAATTGATGGGGAGTCATCTTTATTTTAGTGAAGAAAACTCCTTCTTAAATAATAAAATAAATATTATTTCACAAGCTTCTTTGGGAGCAGTGATCAGGGCAAGATCATCAGGGGGAACTGATCATCCTGTTCGTGATCTGATGTGAAATATGGTGTCATTCCTATGTGGAATGACCTCATAATTATTTCACAATGAATGGCTTAGTGGGAAATAATTATTTCAACATTAAATAATTATTTCACTAAGATGTGCTTGTGAATAAATTTTCTGGGAGCTAAGGCTTAGAAAAGCGCTTGCCCTGAGTGATCAGCAATGTAAAATCACATGTACTTATGTATTTAATAAATACTACATAGTTATTTAATTAAATACACATGGAATCTTATAGTATATATTACTATGGGTTAAGCTGGGATTTTCCAGGATTTTCAAGGAAAAAACTATACCAATAAATGGTTCTTTATCCATTTATTGCGTGTTTGCAAATTGATTTGCCAAGGATTTTCCTTAATTAAATCTCCTTGGATTTTGATAAAAAATAAATATAATTTTAAATAAATAATTTTATTATGATATTTTACGTGTGGTCATAAGTGTGGCTTGAACACAGAGCCTTATGTATCAACCAGATATTTCTAGGCTTGTTCTTAACTGTTACACTATATACCAATTATTGAAACAGTTAAGTATAAATTCTCTTATAAACAGAAGATCTAGTAAAATAATTAAAGTAAAAAATAAAATAAAATAAATAATAATATAATTAAATATTATTAATTATTCAGCTTGCAGTTTCAAGTGTTACATAATGTATGTAATATCTTGGTGGCTGACACTCACCCACACTAAAAAAAGAGAAAAAAGGCTAATGTCTTTTTTCTGCTCTATAATTTCTTAGTAGAGAATCATTATTAATATCTTTAGCTTCTAACCACTTATCTTTGTCAGCTAAGGAGTTTTTGAATCTTACTAGATATTGTTTAATGCTTTGATTATTTCTCATGATTCTTCTATCATTGATGATTTTGTGAGGAATTAGATTTTCATCATCTATTATAGGTGGAACAGGAGTGTTTTTCTTAGCAGGAACATTATTATTTTCTTTGTCAGAAGTGATATACTTCTTAAGGAGACTAATTGGAAAAGTTGGATGCTTTCTATTGAATGGTTCTGTCAATATTACTTCCACTGCATTTGGGCCATGGAAAGCTTTAACTACAAAGGGACCAATAAAAGAGTCTCTAAGTTTCTTAGGACCGTCCATGTTAGCAAAATTTACTGTGGATATCAATACTTGATCACCAACTTTAATGTTAGCTTCTTTATGAGTTTTATCCCATCTTGACTTATTATAGTCAACTGCTTGTTTGATACAATCTTGAGCATGTTTTTCTGCTTTAATCATCATATTTAAAAATGATTCAGATGTTGGATGAATGTGTACTGTTTTACTAAGCACACTGGTTACAGGCATAACAGGAGTCCATCCTCTTTCTAACTCAAAAGGAGTTTTTCCAGTAACTGAGTGTTTGCTTGAATTATATGCATATTCAAGTGCTGGTAATAAAGATATCCAATCATGAGCAAAACCATCCTGATCTTTATAACTAAGGCCAAAGGCACAGTATCTTCTGATCATGTCTTCCAAAGTTTGTATCATTCTTTCAGCTAAACCATCTGTTTGAGGGTGATAAGCTGTGGAGAAGGCTAATTTAGTACCCATTAAGTTGAATAAATTATCCCAAAACTCAGAAGTGAATTTTGGATCTCTGTCACTGATAATGACTGAAGGACATCCCACATCAGCAATGATATGATTCCAAAATAAAAGAGCTACATCCATTGCATTATTTTCTTTAAAGCAAGGAATAAATCTTGCTCTTTTGGAGAATCTGTCTACTACAACTAAAACACAGTTGTAATTTTCTTTGCCTGCTGGAGGTAATCCAGTCACAAAGTCCATGTTAATGACTTCCCATCTGGATTTTGGTTCATTGATTTCTTGTAACATACCATGTCTTTTACCAGTAGCTTTATTGGCTTTTTGGCACCTGTCACAAGAAGAACAGTATTCTATAACATCTTTCCTCCAATCAAACCACCAAGCTACAGACCTTACTCTTTCAAGTGTTCTGTCAGTAGACATGTGGCCAGAAAACATATTATCATGACATTCAAACAATATATCATTAATATGATTTTGAGATGTAAGTACAAGACTACAAGCATGGTTACTTTTATAATAGAGGAGTCCATCTAGGAGTACAAATCTTTTCTCATCAAATTTTCTTTTCCAAAGTGGATCCAAACCATTTAAAATACCAATATTTTTGAAGTCTGACTTCAGAGCTTCTACAATAATTGTAGTGTTCTTGTTTTTAGAGTAACTGTCTACAATTGTTTCAAAGAATTCATCTTTGAGGCTAGTGATTGTAATACCCATGATGGGTAAATCTCTTTCCATATTTTCTTGATCATATGCAGGATTGTCTGGAGTGTTTGGTAAAGACCATCTGCTAAGTGCATCAGCATTTTTATGAATTAATCCTTCTCTATGAGTTATTGTCATAGAACTTCTCCATTCTTGAATTGAGATTTGCCATCTCAGCATATGTCTATTTGGTGACTTAAGATTAATAAGACTCTTAAGAGCAGTACAATCTGTTATTACTTCAAAGAAACATCCATCTAGATAATAGTACAACTTTTCTAAAGCCCAAACCAAACAAAGGCATTCTAGTTGAGATGCCCCATATCTTCTTTCAGAATCTTTCAATTGTCTGGAAATGAAGACTACAGGTCCTTCAACTGGTAAGTCATCTTTAATTTGGACTTGGTGCAAAGCTGCACCTAATCCTTCCATACTAGCATCTACATAAAGTTTGTAGGGTTGGGTAGGGTCAGGGTGAAAAAGCACAGGGGCTGTGGTTAACATTTCTTTCAAAGTATGATATGCATCTATTCTTTCCTTAGTCATTTCAAATACTACACTAGGGCTGATAAGTTTTGTCAGACTAGAAGATATGGAAGCATAATTTTTCAAATGTTGTCTGTAATAACTCATGAAGCCTAAAAAGCTTTGGAGTTCTTTTACAGTAGTGGGTACTGGTTTGAGTAGAACAGCAGCCACTCTATTTTGATCTATTCCCAAAGTAAGACCAGAAACTACATGTCCCAAAGCTTTGAGTTCATTAAACCCAAAGTGACATTTGGGCAGAGAGATTTTCATATTCATCTTAATGGCCCTTTTAAGGACCAGGTCTAATCTAGTAAGATGTTCATCCCAATCTTGAGAGAAAACAATAATATCATCTATGTAGATAATCAACCATCCTTCTCTAAGCTCATTGTAGAATTCTACATCCATCATTCTTTGGAAATGTGAAGGTGCATTTTTAATGCCAAAGGGCATTCTTAAATATTCATAAACACCTAAATAGCAAATAATCCTCAGATATTTTCTACTCTCAACACTGACAGTGTTTTGATGAAAACCTTTAAGTACATCCATTGTAGAGATATATTTGGCTTTGGCCAAATTTGTAAGTGATTCATTAATTTTGGGCATAGGATACCTGTCTGGGACAGTAACACTATTTAAAGCTCTAAAATCACCACAAAGTCTTGACTTGTTATTATGCCAAGCTATTATTACAGGGGTAGTAATATCAACTTCTTCTCCTGGAGAAACTTTTCTAAGGACTTTCAGTTTTAATAAAGTGTCTATGTGTTCTTTAATAGCTTCCCTGCTTCTGGGACTAGCAGGGTAGGGAGATCTCCTTAATATTGGAGGAAAAGGTTTCTGAATGGTCAATTGAATGTTGACTTCATGTCCTTTTATTGCTCCAAACTCATCTTTAGGAGTATTGAATGCACTAATATTCATGTACAAAGTATTGTACAACTGTGTAACTTGATCACTTGACAGCTTCTCATATACATGAGCTTCCTCTTTTATTTGGTTTTTGAAAGGAATGATATTATTAAAGGAAGAGGAACTTCTAGTATCATAATGATACTGTACTGTACTATTTCCAATTGTAACATAATTGGAATCTGAGTTGATCATATTAATTTTATAAGCATGTAAATAATTATTACCAATTATGAAATATTGAGCTTTAATATCTTCCATTACCATGAAAGTCATGTTCATAGAAACTGTACCAAGTGTAATATCATAGTTAATTTTTCCTATGTAATTAAGTTTTTGATTACAACTTTTGTAAGTCTTGTTGTCAGGACTAATCAGTTTAGATTTATAATCTTTGTCTATTTGGGACAAGTATCTAGTACCAACACAAGATACATAAGCACCTGAATCAAGTAAAGTGTTTATAATTATGTTATTTAATTTCATTCTCATAACACTACTCTTGCCTTTGCTTTCATCTATATGAAAGATATTACCAACAACATCTTGAGACTCTTCTTCAAGTTCAGAGTCCTCATCAATTTCTGGATCTTCTGATTGTTCAGAATCTTTATTTTCAGATATAGTGTTAACAAATTTCTTTCTTCTGCAGTCTTTAGCTACATGTCCTTTAATATTACAATTTGTACATTTAACATCAGAATAAGTCTTTTTATCTGATGTAACAGGAGGACTTGCAACAAATGGTTTGTTTTGGTACTTTGATTTTTTACCCAAATTAGTCTGATCAACTATTTCTTGTAGAACATTTATAAATGTACTGATATCAGCTTGAGTTGTGTCTAATGCACATTTAACTGCATAAGCCACCTCTCCATCACACAAGTCTAATAATTTAATATTGATTTGCTCAATATTTAAATAAGGTTCAATTGACTTAATCCTTCTGTACTGTTTAGTAACCCAGGATGATACAGAAGGATTATTGGCATCAAATCTTGAAGTATAAAAGGCTTTTTGTACCCTTCTTCTCCAAGTAGCATTACCAAATTTCTTTTCAATTTGTTGTTTCCACCATTCCCATGTTTGAAGACCAAATTGGGTTTTGATGCCTTTATACCATTGATTGGCAGAATTTTTAAACAACAGATTTAATCTTGAGATTATAATTCTATCATGTAAATCTATGTCAGATTTTAAGGTGTCAATCCATTCAATAAATTCTGTATGGTCATATTCCCCTTCACCTGTAAAGGTGGGCCAATCAGATGTTTTGGGAATAGAGGCTAACATCTGTTTCCTCACTTCTTTGTCTACATCTATTAGATGTGTATCAGTTTGATAATTGTTCAAGTTATCAGAATTTTGTAATTTAACATGAGAATTTATGTTTTGATTTAGATTCTTATGTTCTAAAGAGTTTAAGTTCTTTTCTTCAAAAGAATTTAAAGGAAGGTCTTCAACAATTAAAGATTTAACATTTTTATTTAAATGAGGGACAGATTGATTTAATTTAAGTGATTCCAAATTCTTAGTAAGTAAAGCTTGGTTCACTTTTATTTCTGATATGTCAGAAATAATTTCATCAATTTTTTGTTCAATTGATTTAACCTCTTTACCTTTAAAACTTAATGTTTGAACTTCACTCTCCAGTTTATTTGTAACAAGCCTCAAATGTTCATTGAGGGGCTCTACATCTTTTAAGAAATATTTTTGTATTTCAGTAGTGATGTCACTACACATGTCCAAAATATTAGTCTGATTTGTGCAGACTTCTTCAATGAATTGAGATTGAGAAACAATTTTCTCTTCAGTTTTTAAGTTATTTTTATCTACAACTTGTTCTATTTTCAGAAACATATCAGATAAAGTGTGTAAAAAAAATTCTTTAGTAACAATGTCATCTATTCTTGATGATTGTTGGTGTCTCGAGCCCGTTGGTCTTGTCGAGAATGGTCTATGTATTGATAAGTCCCCTGTATTTGACGGGCCAGGCGGAACATCTCGCCGTAAACTGAATTGCGATATTCGCGCCTGGACATGCGGCGCTGCGTGTTGCGGCGCTGCGGACCGGCTTGAGCTCGGTTGGGCTGCTGGCGCCGGTTTTGCGCTGGAGGCGCTGGCGGCGCTGGGGGCTGCGGTTGCGGCGCCGGTACTGGAACCGGTTCTCTGACTGTTTCGACGGGATTCTCCACGCTGGGAGTGTCCGGCGTCGAGGATGCTGGATTTCTCGAGGCTTCTGAGACCTGGGTCTGACAAAGCGCTCTCCTTATGGAGAAGGGGTTCCACCCCTCCGTCAAGATCAAGGTCTTGGGAGTTCCCAAAATTCTCGTGAGACTGCGATGCGTTTCCAGGGCTTGCGTGAAGAAGAGATCCTTCATCGCCGTATCCGCCGACGAAGCTTCCTGGTAGCCTCTGAAGTTCGCTTGGTGCTGTTCCAAGATCACTCTGGCTGCCGGGTTTAGACTTGCGTGTACTAGGAGCAAGAGGGGGATAGTCAGCGATTTTTCCGGATAAACGGTTGCTGACACGGGAGGAAGTTACTAACTTTCGTCCCGCTGCGCTATTTGGGCTGGAGTTTCTACGATCAGACATTGTTTTTCGAGAATATGTATTAATTTTATATGTATTTTCGGTTAAAAAGAAATAAAACTAAAAAAAAAACTATTTACGCGGGGTTATCGGGATCCACGCGTCGGCAGTGACTAATCGAGCTTCTCCAGGTGGTGGGGAGCTACGAACCTGGACAGGAGCTGCGTCTGGAATGACTATGTCCTCGTTCTGAGGAGTAGAGTTGGATCTGTTTCCGTCGTTAGACGAGCGAGATCGGCGGTTAGAGGTACGGCCACGAGGGACGAAAACTTCAGACACTAACGACGAGAAAGTTGTCAGTTTGAAGGTAGGATGAGGACGAATTTTTTGATGTAAAAAGGTCTCACTTTCGTTGAGTAATAAAGGAGTTATGATTTTTCGAAAAAAATTCGAATTTTTAATGATTCTTATAATAAGAATCTGTATTTTTTAGAGTGTATTTTTGTGGGTTTTTTCTGCGGGGAAAAAATAAAAAAAATAAGAGATAAGGTTAGTTTGATACTGTTTATCAAAGAATATTTTTCAATAAGGATAAAGGAAAAGTTTGATGAAATTTTCGAATTTTTTGTTTTGTAAAAATAAATAAATAAATTAATAAATTAATTTATATAAGGCCAAAAAAAAGAATTTATAGCCACTGTTGGGACACCAAATGTCAGCTTTCTGTACTCTACTCCACTTATTGTGGCGTGTACAGTAAGGACTAAAAAAATAACTTACACTTTTAAATAGTGTAATAAACAAATACTAATAAAAGTAAATACTCAAGTGTAAAAACACTAAGTACAGCAATAAAACAGGTTATTACCCTGCTGCCAAAACTTCTGTTGATTGAGTAATAACTCAGAAGGGCTAACCAGATTTTATACACGGTTCTTCCAATCAGATTAAATGTATTTAATTGATTGGGGGGATTTTGGTTGAGGAATTTTAAATGTAAGATAGTATATAATAAAGGCCAGTCCTCCTTACTTACAGGAGAAGGTGAGCGCCTTTTTAGCTTATAATAAGTTATCTATGTATATTAAAATTGATGGGGAGTCATCTTTATTTTAGTGAAGAAAACTCCTTCTTAAATAATAAAATAAATATTATTTCACAAGCTTCTTTGGGAGCAGTGATCAGGGCAAGATCATCAGGGGGAACTGATCATCCTGTTCGTGATCTGATGTGAAATATGGTGTCATTCCTATGTGGAATGACCTCATAATTATTTCACAATGAATGGCTTAGTGGGAAATAATTATTTCAACATTAAATAATTATTTCACTAAGATGTGCTTGTGAATAAATTTTCTGGGAGCTAAGGCTTAGAAAAGCGCTTGCCCTGAGTGATCAGCAATGTAAAATCACATGTACTTATGTATTTAATAAATACTACATAGTTATTTAATTAAATACACATGGAATCTTATAGTATATATTACTATGGGTTAAGCTGGGATTTTCCAGGATTTTCAAGGAAAAAACTATACCAATAAATGGTTCTTTATCCATTTATTGCGTGTTTGCAAATTGATTTGCCAAGGATTTTCCTTAATTAAATCTCCTTGGATTTTGATAAAAAATAAATATAATTTTAAATAAATAATTTTATTATGATATTTTACGTGTGGTATAAGTGTGGCTTGAACACAGAGCCTTATGTATCAACCAGATATTTCTAGGCTTGTTCTTAACTGTTACACTATATACCAATTATTGAAACAGTTAAGTATAAATTCTCTTATAAACAGAAGATCTAGTAAAATAATTAAAGTAAAAAATAAAATAAAATAAATAATAATATAATTAAATATTATTAATTATTCAGCTTGCAGTTTCAAGTGTTACATAATGTATGTAATATCTTGGTGGCTGACACTGATGCAGACTGGGCCTCCTGCCCTGAATCCCGCAGATCTGTCTCTGGAAATCTAGTGCTACTGAGCAGCAACATCATCTCGTGGAAATCAAAGAAGCAACCTACACTGTCCCTCTCCTCCACTGAAGCGGAGTACAAGTCAATTGGCGATATCACAAAAGAATTGATGTGGATCAAGACCCTGTTAAAGAAGATCTTCAATGTGAAGCCTCCGGGTCCAACCATCATCTTTGATGACAATCAAGGTGCCATCGCATTGGCAAACGACGCGTCAAACCATTCCAACTACAAAACAAAACATATGGATCTCCGCCATCACTTTATTCGGCGGGAAATCAAACTCAAGGCAATTGAAGTCAAATTTGTCCCGTCGCATCAAATGCTGGCGGACTTCCTCACCAAATCCGTGGGTAAGGCTTCCATCAAGAGGGCCCTAAGAAGCCTACAGCTTCTCTGTGCTCATCGCCTACCCGTCTCTGAGCAAGCGGGTGTGTCAGAATCTTAGAATTTGGGCCGCGCGCGTCCATCTCATTCAGCCCGGGCCCGCAGCCCTCCACGTTTAAATCTCAGAGAATCACCAAACTCGAGTCTTTCCTCACCTCGCCCGGAACCAACCAATCTGAACACACTCAACGACCACACGCCATAGCCATCAACCTATTGTCGTCGTCGTTGCCGCGGGGTCATCAGCTGCAAGACTGAAGAGTAGTGGTAGAATAATTTCTCTTCTTTCACTTTCCATCTCACAGTCTGTTTGCTGATTCCTGTTTTATTAGTCTCTCTTTCTTGCTTGTTTGTCTTGTTTGTTTCTCTCTTTCTGTTTCTTTCTCTGACTCATTACTCACGGTCCTCTAGGTAATTCTTATTGTCTTCTCAATCTATTTTGTTTGTCATCATTGTTTTACTTCGTACTGAAATAGTAAACTCTAGTTTCGCCTCAAATCCTTTCACATCCATTTGAATTGATTCGTCCAGAAACCAGCTGTCCAATTCCGCACATTCTGCAAGCTCCTCAAAAGTCCGCTCGGTGATGTTACCTGGCTTTAAAAGCTGACCAAAGGTCAGCTTTTCTCCCGGTGCTGGGGCGAGGTCCGGTCTGCGGGATAGGGCGTCGGGTTTTGTCGATTGGCGTCCTGGTCGGAATATGATCTCGAAGTCAAAACATCCCATGGTCTCCGCCCATCTTGCCTGTCTTCTTGTGAGCTGCTTGGTTGTCATGAAGCTTTCCAAATTACGGTGATCGGTGTATACAATTGCCGTCAATCGGTGTGGGTTCCCCTCTAGGTATTGCCGCCACTCTTTGAAGGCATCCACAATAGCCAGTAACTCTTTGTCAAAGATCTCATAGTTGCGTTCCGCCTGTACAAGGGATCGAGACAGGTAAGCTAATGGGTGAAGTTCCTGGTCCTTGGTGCAAACCTGGGACAGTACCGCGCCGAGCGCGAAATCGGAGCAATCACATTCGAGGACAAACGGTTTGTACGGGTCTGTGATTTTCAGGATCGGGGCGGATGTGAAGGCGGTTTTGAGGGATTCAAATGCAGAGTTGCACTTGGCGTCCCACACAAAGGGGGTCTCTACTCTTGTCAGGTTATGGAGCGGTCTGGTCTTTCCTGAGAAATGGTCAATGAATCGGCGGTAAAAATTAGCAAACCCAATGAATCGTTGAAGTTTGGTGACATTCTTTGGTGCGGGCCAGTCGGTTACTGCTTGCACCTTTGCGGGGTCCATTCTGATCCAGTTGCATGATATCAATAATCCTAGGTATTCCACTTCCGGCCTTGAAAATTCACACTTTTCGGGTTTCAGCCACAATTGGTGCTTGCTCAATGTGTCCAGTATACTGCCCACCGCTTCCGCATGGTCCGACCCTTTCCGCGTGTAGATCATGATGTCATCTAGGTATGCAGCGGTGTCTTTCCCAATCCGTCCGAGGAGGATGTCTTGCATGAAGCATTGGAAGTATCCTGGCGCTCCCGTGGGACCGAAGGGCATGGTAAGCGGGGCAAATTGTCCTGCCCTGCAGATGAAAGCCAGCTTATCTTCGTCACCTTCCGCAACTCTGAGGTGTCCATATGCGTTGCGGAGGTCGAGCTTTGTGAATGTGTCCGCATCCAAAAGGCTGTCAACTAAGTCCATTGTCAGTGGGAGCGGGTACTTGTTCTTCACCGTTACCGCGTTGAGTCTCCTGTAGTCAAAACAGGGTTGCAGGTTTCCGTCCTTCTTTCCAGTGAATAGTACCGGTGCCGCCCACGGGGATGTGGTCCGTCGAATGGTCCCGCTCGTCAGTCCTTCGGCAATCATAATATCAAGTGCCTGGTTCTCTGCTGGGGATAGCGGGATGATTCTTCCGGCCTGTGGGGTGGCTCCTGGGATCAGATCTACGCGGAAGTCATACTTTCTTCGCGGGGGAAGTCTCATGGCACTTGATTTCCGGAACATGTCAAGGTGCCGGTGGTAGCACCGCGGTACTAATTCTTCCGTAGTCCGCTCCGCAGTCGTGGCTTTCCCTTTTGCTGCCAATCGGGCCAATGCCGACCACGATGTTTTGGCCGCGCTGATCACTGCAGGGGTATGTCCTAGGGGGAAAAGAGGCTTGCCAGCTGTTTCGGGATTCAAATGCAGGGGAGATCTATCAGACTCACATTGCGGGGGTGTTATTGTGCTAAAAGCACACACCCCCTCGTCACTAATCCTAGCTTTCCCCATGGGCCTGTAGACCGTATGCGGGGATGTTGGCGGAGAGGACAATACTGCCTTGGCAGTAGCAATAATTTCATCGGGTACCTGGTCAGAGTGTCGAGTCTTGGGGTTCTTGGCGGGGCTTGCAAATCTATCTACAAGGCGTACAAGCTTGCCAGCTGTCTTGGGCAGTAAAGTATGGGGTGGGGGGCTGTCAAACTCACATTGCGGGGGTGTTATTGTGCTGTAAGCACACACCCCCTCGTCACTAATCCTAGCTTTCCCCATGGGCCTTTCGACCTTCTGCGGGGATGTTGGCGGGTAGGACAATACTGCTGCCGCAGTAGCACAAGTTTGGTTGGATACGGTTTCATCGGGTATGTGGTTGGGGTGTCGGGTTTCGGGATTCCATGTGGGGTTCTGGGGTCTATCTACAGGGTGTACAAGCTTGCCAGCCGTTTCGGGAATGATGTGGGGGATACAGATGTTGAACTCACATTGCGGGGGTGTTATTGTGTTCAAAACACACACCCCCTCGTCAATCTTCCTAGCTTTCCCCGACTTGCCGGTTGGGGTGTTTTTCGGAATAGACGAAACCGCCGAAGCGGCCGCAATGTCCGGGGTCCATAGGGTACGGTTTGTCCAATTGATTCGGTGTCCATATTGGCGGATCCAGGGCATCCCTAGGATCCCATCATACAAGTCTTTCAGTCGTGTAATGATGAATCGGGACGGGCGGGGTTCGTCGTTCCACATTAGGTCTATCTCATGGGTTGCTCTGCTTGCGCACCCGTCAAATCCGAAGACGGTTCGCCCCAAGGCCAAAGCGGCCTCGAGGAGTCCCCATCGGGATGCGTACGATTCACTCAGAACGTCGTGGGTTGCTCCGGAGTCTATGAGGAAGGATAGGGGGGGATAGGGGCTTTGGGGTGTGGCTCTGGGAGTTGTGATGGTGCATGAAAGGAAACATCGGGGATCAATTTCATTTACATGTAACGTCTGACTAGCACCAATACTGCATGACAATCCGCTACGCTTGGGAAGGGCACAACCTTCATTCCCGAGCGTCTCCATTTTTTGACTTATCGGCCCGTCCCTTGTTCACCTTGTCCGTCTGCCCCTCCGTTTTGAGCGCCGCCAATCCATCGGCTAGCTGTCGGATCTGGTCCTCGAGTGCGGAGACTGAGGCGGGTGTCCGTCCTTTCCCTTTCTTGTTTGGACACTCCCGAGAGATATGTCCTTGCATCCCGCAGCGGAAGCAAAGTCCTTCCCGCATCATGCGGGCCTTCTTGTCCTCGGACAGTCGGCCGCTGATCGCAGATGTGTCCATGGCGTCGGGATCTGGCTGGGTCTTCGCAAATCCAGTGGTTGTTTCCGCCCCGTGCATCTCCAAATCAAGCTCCATGGCTAGACCCGCTGCCTCATTGACAGTGGTGAAAGTGGTGCGGGCCAGTACTAGTGCCGTCCGAATGTCCCGTTTTAAGCCCTGTCGGTATTGGCTGATGAGGGTCGGGACCTCCCATCCGGTGGCAGTAGCGTGGGTGAGGAATGTGTGGGTGTAGTCGGCCACTGTCCTCGTCTGTCGTAGCGTTCGTAACGCCCGTTCCGCCTTCCCTTTCTTCTTGGAGTCGAAATACATTGTTCCAAAATCCTTCGTCCACCCGTCATACGAGAAGTCCGCCCCTTCCGTGACTAGGTCGATCTACGGGGCGGACCACACGGCGGCGGGTCCAGTAAGGTAGGATGCGGCGAATAACAGCTTTGTCCTGTTGTCAGGGAACATGGCGCTGTTGACCGATGTATAAATCGCCACTTGGCGGGCAAACGTTTCTGCCTTCGTCCCACGTTCACCATCGAACTTGTCGGGACATGCAATCTTTGGTCCGCGGGTTGGGGTGGAACCGGTTGGTCGGGATGGTTGGTCCCGTTGTGCTTCGGCCGCTCTTTGGCGGGATCGTTCGTTCTCCCTTGCTTGAGTCATCTCCTCAAGCTGTCGTTGGAGTTGCTCTACTTCATCCATCTTTTGGGTGCGGGTGGAGTTGGGATCGTTCGGGTTGTCTGTCTGGTTTTGTTCAGGTGTCTGGGTTTTGGTTTCTTGCCTTTGTCTCCGTAGTGTTAGATCCTGCAATATGTTATGGTCTGATCTGTGGAGAGGAAGGCTCTGGGGTTCTGGGGTTTCTGGGGTTTCGGGATCCTATAATGTAGATTGCAGGATGAGGAAGAGATGTGGATCCTCGTCCTGACAGACTATATAGTGGTCTGTATGTGACATGTACGTGATAGACTATCTACATGTGGTGCGGGCTTTGGTGCGGGCAGGCCCGCAATACGGCTCATGACACTCCTCCAACTTGAGGAGAAATCAACAAAAATGTTAGCCAAGACGGCTCGATTCATCAAAGAAAAATTCAACATCAGCGTTTCAACGCAGGCAATTAGTAACCTGATCCATGATATGGATATATCATGGAAACAGGTTACTAATATTCCTTCTTCCTGGAACAAAACCAAACTTATCAAGCAGAGAGAAAACTTTGTTAACTGCCGCGGTTTGGATCTTGGACAAAAGGTTGTATTTGTGGATGAATCAGGCTTTGATCTCCATTCACCAGGAAAAAAAAGCTGGAACCTCCACGGAGGTGACTTCTCTATATACCCCACTTATCCCACCTCTATCTACTATGTATCCTTGGTGTGCACCAATGTTATCTCCATGCCTATCTATTATGTATCACCAATGTATAATGATACATCAGAGGAGTTTTCAAAAAAACATTCAAAAGATCCAATTATTTTTATAGAAATTTCTGAGGCAAGAAATTCTTTTTATTACAACCAATGTTTAATCAATGACAGCTCATAATAAAATCAAAAAAATTATCATTTGTGAAATGGAGACTATAGTTTGATCTTGGATGAAAATTATATCCAAACATGGTTTATCTATTACTAAAGTTCTTGGAAAACATGACCATAGAACTCTGAAATAAGCCAGTTATATTTGAAAAGTGCATACATCACCCCAGGAGATCCACCGCCCCCACTGCCAACACCTTGGAAGCTGAATTTCTGATATGCACAAGCTTCAAAATCCAAAAAAAAACATCAAGTAGCTTGATCAAGTGAAATTCAAGGTTTCAAAAATATTCTTTACAACATGGCTAACATGAACTCCTTGTGGTTTTCAACTCTGGTACAATTGTTGCACAGTCATTCAACCACAACTAATATTTTATTTTGTATAAATTTGATATTTTGGGATTAAACATGGAAATAAAACCAATCTTGATAATCAACTTGAAGTAAACAACATGATTCATTATAAGCCATTTATTGCAAAATTTAAGTTGAAAAATTCAACTTTTCCTGTTGAAAAGGAACAAAATTCTTATTACATATTCCTTGTCTATGTTGAAACCTTGCATTGGTAAGAATGATTCTTTTGTACCCATCAGCTATTCAATTTGAAGCCAATATGGCATTGGTTTCCCCAATTTTTTTACTTCCTCCATGTTCACAAGTTTCAGAAAAACAGTGATATCATATTCTTTTTCCTTCATCAGATTATTTGTAATTATGGTAAGTGCAAGGTGAACTAAGAACACAGGCGTAAAAATCTCCTGTCAAAAAGCATCTATGGAATGTGGGCCTTGAATTCTGCAAAAAATCAACAAAAGATTATTCCATTATTTTTGGTGCCACATTGCACATTCATAAATATGGTATATAGATTTTTCTAAAATCAAATTGAATGCCCTAGTTGGAATCAGGAAACACTTTCCAGGTGTAGGATCATTTTTTCCCCCACATATGTTAATATCCATTTGAGAATCACCATTTCAACCTCCTATTAATTTGATATAGACTATATCTCTCATGTCTGTCTCAATAAATTTCAACCTAACACATAATTTAATTTAGACACAACAAGATTTCAGGTAGGGATCAATTTCTTTTTTGATTCTCTCTTCAAATCTGCTTAAATGTATCCCTGTCAAGTCCTAAAAAGAATTGTAAGAGAAAAGATGTTATTGATCCTAATGAAATTTGGCCATTCAATTACATGAGAATTTTTAAATATCCACAAAAACAGCTTAAGTCATTTACTTGGAAGCTTCCCGCATGGAAAAGCCCTCTTGGGTATCAAATCTCCTGTATAATGTTGTGGTGTTGTTGAAATATGTATACCATCCTGTTTTGGTGTTACTGCTCTGAATCCTAGATTATCCTTAGATGATACTTTAGATAATTTTCAAAAACCATGTCAAGTCCTCTGGTAAGTTATGCAAAATTACTGAGAAAGAGCGAGAAATTGATAATCATGATGATTGGCTTGATGATATATTTCTTACCATATCTCTTACCAATTAATTCTGGAAGCCTTCTGATCTCACCTCCTATCATCACACTCCTTTTTTTCCAACTAAGACCCAAGATTACTTATTATCAAAGAATGGTTGACACTGGTCTTGTATTTATAGATTAACTTTTCAGCTTCCATCTGTCATTTTATGATATCAACTTTGGTTAGAAATGATTTGCATGATTTGAAAAATCTCATTCTTTTTCCATGAATAATCAATAAATTTTGGATTCAAACAAAACAATTTTGCCATATCTTATGATCTGATGTCGAACCCCAATCTTAATTACCCAATTACTCATAAGCCGGCCAGGATTTTCTGTTGTAGATTAAGCCCGCCGGGCTTCAACAGAACCCTTGATTTTCCTTGTTTTCCTGCACATACAATATTTTTTTAGTTCAAGCATCCTTAAGCCCGCCGGGCTTAATATCAATGAATTTTGGATTAAAACCAAACAATTTTGATGTATTCTATTATTTTATGCGGGACCCAATCATACTTACCTAGTGATGCACAAGCCCACCAGGAATATCTTTTTTATATTAAGCCCGCCGGGCTTAAAAACACCCCTGTGCTTCCTTGTTGCCCTACACTCAAAGTCTTTTAGTCCAAGCATTCTTAAGCCCGCCGGGCTTAATATCAATCAATCTGGATTCAAAAAAAAATTGTCCAGATTCTATGATTTTATGTGTTTCCCAAAACTTACTTAATTGGTGAGACATAAAACTTCCACAATTTCCTGATATAGATTAAGCCCGCCGGGCTTAAATCCTAACTGAGCTTGTCATGTTTGGCCTGACCCTTGATTTTTTTTGGTCCAACCATCCTTAAGCCCGCCGGGCTTAATCACTAAGATGAAGCCCCAGCTCATAATTATACTTTTATGCTACAGTACGAGTGGAAATGTCAGATCTTCCATGAATTTTTGAAGAGATATTTATCAAGGGAACATAAAGAGGATGTGGACAGGAATTCTGGATACTAAGACCTGAGTCAGGAGAAAACAAAGAAATAAAGTCCGCTAGGTTGCATTGCAGAAAATTACTCATCCAACAAGAAGTATTGACCTTGAGGAAATGCACATAGATGGACAGATATTTTGATTTCTATATAAACATTAGGTTTGAAATTTACAACAACTTTGGGGTCAGATTGTAGGACAGAAGATGGTGGATTACATGCAAATTCAATCTTTATGGGGAGAATTGAGTTACAGGAAGTGAAAGGCGTGATAGATACGGAAACAGAGAAAATAATGAGATATGTGAATGATGAAATTCCAACACTTAGTGAAAATTAAACTCAACTGCAAATTTTTTCATCTGGTTTTTACCTGAATGAAAGGATCTTGAATGACCACATGCAAGCTGCACGCGTCTTGCATAAAGAACCACCCACAAAAACATTTATTTTTGGTTTGATGAAACTTCAATGATTTTGTGTATAAGGCAGCTCAAATATTGCATTAAAATAACTGATTGGACATTTTCAAGGAAAGTGCTTCTCTTTGCACGTGTTATTTTCACTAGCCTTGGGGGAGGTGGGTTAGATCAAACCCAAGACACTTATTTGGTAGAGACCACATGAGAAAATGATGAATTCAACCCTGCAGTATGATATATTTCAAAACTGGATACATATGAGTGGATTCAGATAGCCAGACATCAGGCATAAAACATATGTACCCCTCTGCTATCCCTTTAATCAAGTGATTGATATGTGTTGGATACAAAGTGCAGACAGTGTGGTGAAATACAAAGACCTTGTTTTCCCTGAAGCAAATCCCTCTCAGGCTTCATAAATGATGATCAAATCTGACAAGAAGTTTTTAAATAAATTTTGAAGGGTTATGTGGGTAATACATTACAACTTTGGTTCACAGAAAACCGCCTGAAAAACCTATCCATTCAATCCACTCAGCTTAGATGATAAATTACAAGATATAACTTCCAGGGTATTCCACTTGAGTTTTAATTTCCCCCAGCACCAACTCTACTATAGTAGAAATAAAGATTCTGACCTCTTTTGAATTTTGAAGAACCGCTAAAAACAGAGGCACACTCTGAGTGATTTCATGTATGATACAGGATTTTTGAGCTCTTAATATATTCCAAGGAATGATGATATCATATGATATTTACAGAAGATGTCAGCCTCCCTGATGTCAAGGACAAGTCCTTCTAGCTACAGGTGGTGGAAGAATATATGGAAAGAGTATATTAACTCTGGGTAAGGTACAATGTTACAATTCCCAAAAGATATGGGGGAATTGTGACGTAAAATTTGAGAGAAAAATAGGTTAATAATTATATTAAATAAATTTAATATAATTAAAAACCAGAGGGGCCTGATAAATCAGGGGTGGTTTAGATCCCTCTAAGGTATCTTACAAATAAATGCAGAGGATTTAGGTACCTGGAACACTGGGGCCTGTTGGAACAGGGGTGGTTTAATCCCAGGAATGGAAATGGGGGAATATCTTCAAGACAAGGGTTATTACTTACTAGTAATAAACCTTGAGGGATCTTGGAGGTATTCTGGGTGAAACTGGACAGTTTGAAGTGCTTGGATGGATGGTTGGTGGAGCTTGATGGGCACTGTGAAGTTGTTGGGGAAGACAGAGCTAAAGAATAACTACTAAGAAGCTTACCAGACTGTGTTATAAAGATGTATATATCTAATAAGAAGTGGGTAAGGTTGTTAGTGGGTATTGGGAAGCATGAGGAGCCTTCTTTGGGAGGTTGAAGAGCTCCTTAAATAGTCTTGAGTTCCCCCTGGGGACCCTGTAGGTATTATTGGCCAACTTGTGGGATCTTTGGACCACATTTTGGCCATTTTGCTTTCTTGGTGACGCTTCAGCAGCCCCTGCTTTGAATACACGTCACCAATTGATTTTATTAATGTATTGTATTATTATTTACATATTTATATTGCCTTACAGTCTGTAGTACATCAGTACTGGTTGTAATAGATTTAATACTAGTGGCTTATTTGTATTTTATAATAAGCCACAGTATTGTTTGTACTGTTTTGTTCAGTCAGTATATTTTTATTTATATGTATAAATAATAATACACTCTAATATAATTAATTATTTTATCCCCAGTAACCTTTATTACATATGTAACATATGTAATGAGGTCACTGGGGCGTGTTTTTACTGATTTGGGTGTACCTGAGTGACTGTGGAGTCCACGTGCCAGCTGAGAGCCTGTAAGGGGCTTAATGCTTGCGCGGGGGCTTATATACCAACTTTGGCGCGGGCTGTTAGTCACGCGGGTTGAACTTCAAGTTCTGCGGACTGCGGTACGCGGGGTTTGAGTAAAACACGGTGTATTTACACTATCTCCCCTAAATTACACAACACCTCATTTCCGTGACTGGAAATGGGGTTTTAAGCATATGTATTTACATATATAAGCATTTAATTGATGCAAGTGTCTTTTATTAAAGGTACTTGCTAGTTCTTGTATGCTAATTTACATAGTGAAGGAGTGAGAATTAGGGGTACCTGTGAGTGAGGTACCCTAGGTTAAATTTAGTGTAGCTTCAGAATATCAAATAATATTCTAACTATTATTTGATATTATATATTTTTTTATAATAATTTGTGTAGGAAACTTGTGACAGGTTGCTCTGTCATAGTAGCAAGCTGACAGAAGATTTCACTGTTTGTGGGTTTCAGTTGGTAACTGAAACTCAACATCAAGAATTTAACCTTACAGGTGAAATCCCCAGGAAATTCAATCACAGAGGAATTAAAATCCCTCAAATCAATTATACATCTGATAAACAGATAAATTGTGCTGGATGAAACATTTTGATTAAGTATATGCTCAGTTGCTTTGATTGTCATGTGAAAAAATTAGAGCTGTTCATTTGGATCATAAACCTCTTATTTGATCCATTTGAAACCATGATTGCTGTGAAATTCAAGCACACTAGCTCTTTTGGCCAAGAAATTTAGCTCATGTATTTCATTTCCTCTATCAAAAGTCATCTGCTCTACAGTACTCTTTGGAGTTTACTGTTCAGAAGCAATTTCCAGTTTCAGCCTTCTCTATCAACAGATACACAAACTTCAAAGATTGGATAATAAAACCACCCCATAAGCGCCTTGCTTAAATACTCCCATCATCCTCCAGACACACCACCAATTTTCAAACTTGAATTACATCTTATTTAGGATACTAAATTGGATACCATATCCCATATATACCAAGCAAGAGATTGGGTCCAATTTCTTAAGGAAGCTGTTTTATCATTTGAAGTCATGGTTAATATTATGAGCCGGCTGAGCTTGGAGGCCATGATTTTACATAGAGGATATTGTTTTTCCATTGTAACTATTTCCACCAAATTGATGAATCATGGAATTTAATCTCTCAATTTTGCATGGAACAGAGAAACCGCTATTAAGCAGTCCCTGATTCCTTAGTAATTTGGAATACCCATAGAATGCATTTGGATAGAGGTACTTCAGTCATATTCTGGAAAATTTGCAACATTTTACTGAAATTTCCAGCTTCAAATTCCATCAGAATCCATGATTAGAACACCAAACACAGTTTCAGGTCGAAATTGACCAATTTTAACCATTGAAGAACTAAATACGCAGGTCCTGTGGATGATTAGTTGAAGTCCACTCAAATTTAAGCTCTTTTTTCATGGAATTTTCAGGATAAATATAGAATTACGCCTATTAGCTATGATCAATTCACAATAGGGGGTATCAAATATGACCAAATCCACAATTATCTAATCAACTGGTTTTGAAAATCCACCATTTTTAAAAACCATTGAGATGTATATAAAATGGTTCAGAATTCTCAAAAGTGAAATTTTGTGGAAAAACCTAATTCACTGGTTTTAATTGTGGATTTGGTCATATTTGATACCCCCTAATAACCATATATTTAATTTATTATCCAGGATTTGGAGTTTGTTGGAATAACTGTTACTAAAATCAAGCTGCATCAGTTTTGACCTGACAGTTGTGAATTGCTTCATTTTACCTTCATTCTTCCCCTCACCATCTTTCACTACAAAGATTGTTCATTTTTCCTCAGGGTATATTGATCAAAAAATCAGGTATATTGATCAACTTTTCAATTTTTCCCCCTTTTTTTTTTTTTTTTTTTTTTTTTTTTTTTTTTTTCTTTCCTCATGCGGCAGCGCTACCATCCTCATCAGGAACTCCATGTGTAATCAATTGTTTCAATTTTATCAACTCATTTCCCATTTCTCTGATTCACAGTTTTTGTTGAATTATATTTCTCGGAGTCAAGCGTTGGTTAGATTTGATAAATTTTGATAGGTTAAATTAGATACAATTACAATCAAGTATGTACAGGAGTTTTTACAAAGAAATTATTTATGTAGAAGGAAAAATGTGATTATAAATGAGAACTAATTTCCGGGGTCTCCGAGTTTTTACAAATAAATTATTTATGTACAAGGAAAAATGTGATTATAAATGAGAACTAATTTCCGGGGACCATCTCCTCAAGTTCCTTAACCAGGGCTCTAATATCAGGTTTTGAGCGCAACTTCAAAGCAGATCTTTGATGCTCGGTGAGGGAGTCAAGCCATTCACAATCAAAGCATGCCTTTGGAAAATTGGATGGTTTGAGCTTGCTTTCAATTGGCAAAGAAACATTCCAACGCTCCCGGGCTGCAGCACCAGAAGAGCCTTTTGGGGTTGGTGCTATCATAGCAGCCTTCAAATCATCAATTTTACGCATCATGCAAGAAATTTTGTGATGTTGCCATGGGATTGATTGAATGGTGCATTTTTTGGGATTTCTTTTTGAATAAGTGATTTGGATCATTTGAGATACTTCATCATTGGTATCATTGTCACTGCATGCGCCTTCAACAATTGGAAAAAGGCCCAAAAGCTTTTGATACTTGCTTAAGGTCGCAATTTGGGCGTTTCATAGCTGCAAGAAAAGTTTGGTTTTGTTAGTCCAGGAATATATTTAAGCGGTCAGTTCAATTGTTGCTTACATTAACCAATCTAGAAGTGCACCAAGCAGTCTTGTCTTGTGCTTCTTGTTGACTTTTGGACCACTTATTCTCTTGTCAATACCTGATGAAATTTTTTTAGTAAGGAGACGTGAATCAATATGATAGGTAAACAAAGCATCAGGAAAAAACTGACCATCTTCTGAGTCGCTGGGTAACATGGAGATGAATGGAATTTCGGATGCTTTCCTCTTTCATACCTTTGGGAACAATTCCAGTGTACTCTTTGCATTTGACCAGCTCAACAAATGTCTTCACGGCCAGATCAAGCAGATGCTCATTATCAGGACTGTTGATTGGTTGGTTGAAATTTGGGCGGAAGGAATGAACTCCGGCGGCAGTCATCATCCTGCGCATGATGGCCAATGTTTTGGGGGTAGTGGATGGATGACCAGGACCATGAGGATACATGTAGTCTGGATCACTCAAGAGATCCTCCACCTGATCATCAATATCCATGCGCAATTCCTCTTCATCATGATGAGGTAGAGTTTTGCTTTTTGACCCTATCAGGGTGGCAACATGTTGTTGTATCAAGCGCTGAAGATCAAAGTTGAGTTAGCAAGATGTAACATGTGGGGGAAAAATGGAGACATACAGTGAATTCCCCTCCTTGTGGTTTTTCATGATCACTAGTCAAATTTCATGAAGTTTATCGGGGATTTACTTACCATTTGAAAAATTATTAATTAAATATATGGAAATACTTCAACTTTGGAGCAGTCATGTGAAAACAAGATACCTCATTGATAAATTCTGTTGAAGTGGGGGATACAGTCAAGATACAGTGTTGATATGTTGAGGATGGGTAAGAGATAAGCAAAGGCACCTCCATAGAGGTGCCAACTTTTTTTTCCTGGTGATTAAGGTCAAGCCTTTGGATGCTCTCCCTCTGGTAAGTCTATCTTCTTTTTCTTTGTCAATTGGGTTCTTTTGAGCAAGGTCAACCTGCTGTCTTGAGCCTTGTGCCCAAGGCAAAGCAGGTGACCTTGATAGGGGCCCTGTCAAAAGAAGGATTTGTTTATTATGAGCTGCTCAACACCAAAAATACCAAGGCAAAAGTTGTTGGTGCAGAAAAGTTTTGTTTATTCCTTGGTAGCCTTGGTGCTTGGTTGGCTGAAAATTCAATCATTATAATGGAAAACACACCAATCCACCAAGGAGACTGCTTTAACAAGATCAACAAGTCCCTTCAAACATCAAGATCAATTGAAATTGAGTTTCTACCCCCATACTCACCATTCCTCAATCCAATTGAATACAGCTTCCATTTGATTAAATTTTAAATTTGATCCAAGGAGCCCCCCAATTGAGCAGCCCTGGTAACTGAAATCAAAAAAGGAATCCAAAAAACACTTACTCTGGAAAAATTGAACAATTTTTTTCCCCATTGTCAGCACCTTTATCGCCCCTGTGCTGAGTTCCAAGAGATTAATGGGCCAGTTTTATCTTCCCCAACTGATTAGTTATTTCATTTCCCTGCATGTTATCTTTATTTTGATTGTCTTTCAAATTCTATTGTCTTTTTATTTTTTGTGTTATTTTCCTTATCAATTCCCTAAAAACCTTTTATTATTTATGTACATATTTATGTATTATAACTGAATCAACAATTAAATTAACAACTTAACAAAAAAAAAAAAAGTGAATTGCAACAATGATGCACCCTGCGAGCATTGGGGTGCATTGACAAGTTTTGGTGGGCATGGCACACTTGCTTGGCTTCAGCCAAGCAAGGCTTGGGCCTGACCCTCATCAACTTTGGACAGTGCCAAGCGGGGGTTGGCACTGTGCCACGCGGGCTTTGGGCTTGGCCCAGCAAGCTTGGCCTTTCTTGGGCCACATTTGGGCATGTGCCCAGACTAACTTGCAACACCATATGTGGTTGCAAGTGGTAATTGATTTTAGTAAATACAGAACCAAAGGGAAATCAGGGGTACTGTAAGAGAGTGAGTGGGGGGAAAGTTATATGTAGATTTTGATTTTGTAATAATAATTAAGTATATGTAAAGATGAATTTGATTTATTAATAAATTTATTTGAAAAGATATGGATTACCACACCATGCACATCCAAAAAAATGGTGTGTGGGGCTGCACATGCCAAAGAGAATGGCATGTGTAGATGCATGCCCCCAGGTTATGAAATCACCAAATCCCAACTGGGATTTGGTGATTTTATCCCAGCTACAACCTTTAACACTGGGTGTTTCCCAGCCATCAAGGTTTTAGACAATCTCATGGCTGGGGAACAGGTAAGATTTTATTCACTGAAGCAGATAAAAAAGGAGGTTATGAGTGGTGTGTATTTGCAAGTCAAATGTGGGTTGTGTAATGTACTTTAATAATACAAGGGGGGAAAGGTGAATGAGTAAACATAGAACTAAAAAGAGCTCTATTTATAACATACAAATGTGCTCAGGGAGTTATTTTCATTTCTTATCATTTTATCTTTTGTGTTTTCTTTCATGGATTTCACTTTACTCATGAAAATACAAACATTTATTATTTGAATTTACAAAGAGGAAAAGAGGTCCTAGCCCCAAAGAAAACTTAGCAAGAGAGTATATATTTGCATAAGCAACATATAGACAGCAGGAAAAGATAAAAACACTCCCCTGTTCCACTATACTTAGTCATTTTACACCACAGAAATGAGAAGGATCCTTTTAAATGCAGTAAAAAACATATTACTGACTGAAACCACAGGATTTAAAAGATGATGAGACTAAAACTCTCATTATAAAAAAGCTGGAAAAGTCTAGTTCTTCCCAAGAAGTTGGAGCCTACTAATTCAGCTATAAATAGTAGAATATCCCAAGTACCAACTCAAGGTAAGTGCTTTGGCTTGAAAAACAAGAGTTTATAGAAAGGACATGACTTTTTGCATCCTGTAGAGTTCTGACACTAGTTGGATATCTTATAAGATACACTCTGCAGTCATCTGTTTTAAAAAGCATTCAGTTTATGTAGTGAGGTGAATAGCACAGTTTCATTAATCAACAATATCTAAATCTACATAGTTTCCTTCTGTAACAAAATACACCCTTAGTTGTTCAGAGTTTATGATTGATAAGATAATATTAAAAACTAAAAAGCTTGCTTTGTATTTGGTTTCAATGGAGAGGTTCCATCCATGTGTTAAACTTAGTTTCTCAGTAGTAAACAACTCTTCAATAGGCTCTGGGTATACTGAGCCCATCTCTACTTAAATAGGGTATGGGATGTATACAAAGGTCAGAGCATTTCTGATAATTTCTTACTTGAACTCCGTGGAATAAAACTTGGGGAAAAAAGAGGAAAGGTGACATCTAGGGATAAATCATCTGTTTTTTGGGCTGAGTGTGATATGGTAAGAGTTTGCAGAAAGTATGATGTTGGAAATCAAATCAGTCACAGTGACATTTGGGTCATAATAAACTTGGTTCTTTGAGCTTTCTTGAAACTCTTTTTGGTTTATTTCAACCCAGTACTTGATAATATCCCAGGCCATCGGATACAAATTTTTGTACTCATTTTTCAACAATAATTGATGCTGTTGGTAAGAAAACTGCTGATCTTCATACTCCATCTTATTTATCTTGACCAGCTCTAAATACCTTTTCAGCAAAGGATGATTGCTTCCTTCTTGAATATCCCCCCAGAATCGTTCTACGAAAGACAAGATTGAGCTGACCAATTCGACGCTTAGGTAATGTGTTGGGTGTTGCTTGAATAACGAAAGATAAGTGATCATTAAGAGGGTTCCAATTTTGTTGAAACGTTGAACATGCGAGATGATCGATTTGATCCTTCCGAGTGTCTGGATGTCATCTGCGTCTGGTTGCATCTTCAACTTTAGGGCGCCTTCCAACTTGATGTATATCTTAGAGAAGACAGGATACTTATCGAGGTCTAATTTTTCATTTGAAACTTTCAACGCAATATCACGCAGGGTTTGGTCTCTGTCCAACGAGGCAAATTGACCTTCGAAGCCAGGATTTAGATTATGATACCTTTTCAGAAATGCTGGAGCTTGACCTATTGGGACCCAGAAAAACTGTTCAGGGAGGAGGTTTGACCCACGTTTGAGATCATTTAAGACTTTGAGAAACTGGCGGAGTGAAGCTTTTCCTGCAACTCCTGCGGCTTCATTTGACGAGCTGGCTCTGACGTATTCCCAGTCGTAAACGTGAAAAAAAACAGGCAAAACTCCAATGGGAAGTTCTCCTGGTTCAAAGAGGGGTTTGACTGGGAAGGTACTTCTGGGGCTACGTGTAATCCTAAGACTAGAGGTATGCTTTTTTGAAGGTCTTAGTATTTTTCGAGGACGAGTGGAAGGGTTTCCACGTGTTTCTTCCAGAAGAGCGGCAATTGATCGGGTTTTCTGTTTGCGCAAGGGTGGAGAGTCAGAATCTTCTTGGACCTTGGGGGAAGCTTGATTGTCTGAGAGGCTAATGGCTTCTGGAGCTAAACGATCAGATTCCCATTTACGCTTGCTGGAAGAGGATGGAGCTTCGGAGGTTGAAATGACTTTAGGAGTTGAGGGCATAGGTAATTGTTCTGCCAGTTTATGTTCCGGATCGGAAGCTACTAGCAACGAGGGCAGCGGCATTGTTACTGAGGAATAAGAAGTCTCTGAGGTAGGGTCAACTAGGGCAACGTTCAGATCAAATAATTCCGGTGGACAAAGTTTTGGATGGTTCATCGCGGATGTCATTGAGTCGAGCATCAGCAGCGATATCGCGATAAACAACGGCTTCATATTTTTCAGTAAATTTTTCAACTGGAGGATGTGGAGCCAACAACTTCGGATGGAACGTTTGATCAAAAATACCTAGCACTGATATTACGAAAACGGTCAAACGACAGAATTCCTATTCCTGGGGTCATTGAAGGCTGAGACAGAATCATGAGACATTTTAAGCACACACTTCGTCCTGAACGGGCTAAAAAACTTCACAAACAGACCTGCGTGAATGTATTACCTCGTCTATACACTGCCTGCGCAAACAGTAAGAAGGCATCAAACATTTGCCCGAAGTTCAAACAACGAAAAATAAGAGTGACGTGAACGTCGATAGTATGTTTGTGCACTATGATTCTATGTTGTTTGAGAACCCAGCTCAGTCCGATGAGGACTAAGACCTCCAACGCATCCGACCTGATAAGTTGCCTGGGCTGCGCGACTTCGACACAGTCTTCAGACACCATATATCGTAGCTTGAAATTGTGAAAGCCGTTCGCCCGATCTACCCGGTGTAACGGGGCGGTTAAGGATTGTGTGAAAAGTGTCAAGTTTAAATAATCTGTAGCCCAGTTGAGGAGGGGTGTTGGAGTTAGTAAAACTGCACCACAGAAGATTTCTATACTGGGGCACGTCCTGAGCGCAAAAGGAGTTGGACGTAGGCCGCGTTTGGGAGTGCCTGAATGTGGCAACAACAAATGGGCCGTATTGCATAATGAAATATGGCAATCACGCGTACCGGTTACGCAGATGGAAGATGTCCCTGGGTTCCATGACTCGGGCTCACAACCAAGTAACAGATGAGTTCCATGACTGGGGCTCACAACCAAGTAAGAGATGAGTGGATTCGGACAAGTGATTTATTTCCCCTGAGGAGGGCTTCTTATAAAGCTAGCCTTTCATTGCTGTCTACATGCCTATTCTCATGTCCAATAGTAATCACAAAAAGTCGCATAATCTTTTTGAAACTGCCCAAGCTCTAGACCTATCTTGTTTATCACAAGTCATGCCCACCGACAACCAGAAATGCAACACACAGAAATATCTACATAAATACTTCCACTTCATAAAACCCATCTCCACTAAACTTCTGTATCCCTCGCCCAGCCAAACGGACGTCACGCTTCCACAGTCATCAAACTTGCCTCCTTGCTGCAAGACCCGGACACATGTTTTCCAAGCCACCCAACAGCTCCCAGCATTTCACCCTCAAACATTCAAGATCGGGTATTGACGAGTTAAGGAGGAAGTCGGCCTTGCGTTGTTTGTGATTGAGGTGGCCTTGCGCTGTCGTCAAGTCTTTCCAGCCAGCTTCCAGCAAACGAGTGATCAGGTTCTCTACTTCTCCACGAGGTAGGCATTGAACAACCGAGATGCCAGGGAAACGGCTTGCTTGCGATTGGGGTGCTTTCGGGCAGCTTGAGAGAATCTCCTGTAATATCTTGTGGGAAGTATCATTGAACCACCACATTGACTCGGGCGAGCTCGCTGATACAATTAGGCGGCGGGTTTTGGCTGTCTTGAGGATCTCGCTTGCATTCCTCAATGCAAGAATCATTGATCTGGCCAGGTTAGAATGATGGCGTACAAGCTCTTTGTCTGTCATTCGCAGCCGTTCATCGCTAGTTGTGAATTGTAGACAGGTGTTGCTAACTGTTTCGACATGAGTTGTAAACAACTCGGTCATGTCATCCAGTGACTCTTCAAAATCAACAATCTCTTCGGCCAAGATTGAGAAATCCTGTGGATCGGAAGTCGTCGGGTTTAGTTTATGTTTCTTATGGGCGTTGTTCAGATCGAAATTTGAGTACTGTGGGGCCATAGTTGTGGGTTCCTCTGATCTAATCGATGAATAATCTAGAATGCAATCGGTGATACCAGAGATGATGTTCTTTTCGGCTGGATATGTAGAGGGTTTCAGCACAAACTTCACTGGATTCTCGACAACCAGAAGCTTGTACTGCTTAGAAATGTAATACATATGCTTGCAAGCCGATCCATAGCGGAAAAAGTATTCGCAGGAGCAGCTGGTCAGGTGACCAATACTGTTTTCTGCTGGCTTGTGATGCTGGACTAGATAGAACTTCGTGGTTGGCTCGGTAAAGGAGGAAATACAGTACTAGCACTCCCATGTCAGTTCCTGGAGTGCATGTAAGCCATGTAAAAATCAAGATACTCACATGGGTCGGTGTCTTCATGACTTGAATGCCAAGTAGAATCATTGTTGCTGGGGTGTAGCCATCGGCATGGGCCTTTGCTCGTGATTGGAAGTTGTTTGTTCGCTGGAGTTTGACTCCCTCAGAGACCTGAATTTGTGCCAAGAGATAAGATGTTTGTACCTCGTCGGCAAGAATTTGGACAACTTCATCAATCCGCCGGCGCTCTTTGGTGTCTATAAAGTGGGTCTTGAGAACCCGATGCCATGCTTCTACATAATTGTTTGTATGTATACCCTGATGGGGGGTCTACAGTTTGGCTTGTTTAGATTTTTGAAAGAGTCAACATGCGTCAAGTGAAGGGAAATTTTCTTACAGATCGATAATAGATAGCCCAGTTGAGTATGTTGCAGTGCCACTGGGTCTTAACATATTCAACGAACGAGACATTGACTGCAGCCCACTTAGTGTAGAATGGTATGAGCTGGATCTCTGGGTTGCGCTTGTCATAAACAATCTTTCTGAAATCCACCATTGCCTCTTCAGACCGGGTTCCAAGAAAGAAGACTGCCCGATTCTTGAATGCCTTGAGAACATGGAAAAGGCACCAGTATAATTTAGGGGCTTGGATTCCTAGGTCGGAGTAGGCATCTGTGGCTGCCTTCTTGATTGCTTGGGCGCAATCGCTCATGATTGCACAGGGAACAATACCAGTTGATTGCCGAAGCCACTTAATGATTGCTTGGAGGGGCTCGCTGCCAAACTATGAATCAGTTTGATGATACACTGGATGATAGAAGCTAGCAGTAAATTTACTTACGCAGAAGCTGAAGAGGTGAATGCCCAGCAAACTGGCAGACCCTTTCCTACAATTGGGTCGCGAATCACAAAGGTGTACAAACTGAACTTTCGGCCTCCAGAAAGGCATTGGTTGTTGACTGAGTTGTGGGTGCTATCAAGCATAATCATTCCCCAGCCATGTTCCAAAAGTTGCTGTCTCTGCCAGGGGGATTGGAAGGCAAAGATAAAGCCTGGCGAGTCATGTAAAACAGGGAGGAAAGTGTTCCACCCTTGTTGCCGAAGGTTGTTGTTCCATAGCTCGATGGATTTGAATGCATCTGGGTCCCGCTTGGCCAACACACTCATTTGAGTGCGGATGAGGTAACGGACACGGTCAGACTTCACAAAGGTTGCTTCGGGTTTGATTTCTGAGCTGGAAAACTGGCCGGAGTGTATATATGTAAGTCAGAATGATGGATTACTTTATTTTTGCAGAGGAAAAACACACCAAAAAAATTTCTGGGCAGAGAGTCAGCTGATGTATGGCTTTCCAGCTGAGTCCAGATATAACACGTTCAGTGAGCCAGTCATCAAGCATCTTGGGGATGCGATTCATTTTCATCTCTTCCACTGAGAATGGAAAGTGATTGTGCCTCCATCGCCATTCCACCCTGAGACTGTTGGTTTGAATGTGATGGTAGATGCTGAATCCACTTGTGCAGCCGCATTTTCGGGTCAGAGTGTGCTTCTTCCGTGAGTTTGGGGCTGCCTTGTGGGTTCCACTGCGAGGACATTTGAAATCGAGCCGAAATGTGTACTTGGCTGGACGGCCCCTTTTGCCAGATACAGGGGTGAGACCATCAATGTTAGTGCGAGATCGTTGAGAATTCCAGTAAACAGTAGCCTGCATTGCAGTGACAAAAGCTTGGGCAGTGGCTAAATCACTACCAGGGATTGTAAAGCAGTGAACTTCTCTTTCAAAAGAGGGTGCACTGGTGCCGACATGTCGAATCATGCGAAGGGAGTTGGGGACAGTCAGGTGAGAGGGCCGAGCCGGAACAGTCTGTGTCAAAGGAAATGGAACTATGTCATATATATCGGCTACTAATGGGTATTTGTCATGGTCAAGATGGCTGGCAGTTCGTTTCATGGTAGTTGATAAAGGAAAGTAATAATAATAAATCTTTCTTGGAAGAATAATGGGAAATTGGCCCAGCCAGAGAATGAGTAAATAAAAAGGAATTAAAATTAGTGCAACTGGAAAGTAGATTAATTGAAGTTCGGAAAAGGACTAGCTCTAGGTTCAACTTTGAGGAGAAAATATTAATGTCTGAGTAACTGCCTGATAAACTGACCTCCTCAGAGGTTCTTATATAGTTTCAGGTTCTCCTTGTGAGGACCTAACTTGGGAATATCTGGTGCTTTCCCAAGTCAGCAGATGGTCTGTGAGGGACCGCATTGGGAATGACTATCACCAAAACCAGGGAAATACGTGTGTTGCCACTTTGAATGAGCAGCCCATAATTGTGCTTCATTATGTAGCAAGGAGTGACGTTTTAATGGATTTTTCTTATTATTAATGTTTCTAGATTCGCCTACCGGCGTTTGGGAGCGTAATATGACGGGCGTAATATCACGATTTTTTACTATTATTATCTTTGACCGTTTGGCAACCGCCTCCACATAGCGTCATAATCAACCCTGTCTTCCAAGATTATTACGCCGGCAAGATATCTATTATTACGGTGCGTAATAATTGTGGTGTTCAAAATTGCATAAGAGCATTCGCATTCGTTGGCTAATTTTCAGGTTATGTAAGCCTGGGTTACAGGCAGGTCAGCTAAACCTCACTGCGCAACTGCATCCGTTGATCAAATTCTGGTCAACTGACCTGAAATCTAGCCAGCAGATTCAATCACTAGCATTGGCTTGGCCTTTTTCAGAACCACCCAAATGCCACGACAACTCAACACCGCTCTCCAATGGATGATGGAAGAGATGGATCCACTCGACGAACAGCTTCAGTTCCTCACTAGCGATGAAGACAATCTCCCCAAGAATACCCGTGGACCGAGCAAGGATTGTAGGCAATTCAAAGGGCAGCTCAAGCTCCATGAAGACTATATCTCTGAAAATTTGGCCTATGGCAACCGCGAGTTCAAAAGACAATTTCGGGTCTCTAAGAAAATATTCCGTAGTATCTGCAATGACCTGGTTTGTCATGATGAATATTTCTTGCAGAAGCGGGTACGTCTTTCTACATTGTCCACTTGGGTAACTTTTGTAGACTTCAGATTATTGATTCCCTTATTCTTACATTACACAGGACTGTTGTGGGGTTTTGGGTCTCAGCACCGAGCAAAAAATCACTGCTGCTTTACGGATCCTTGCTTATGGTGTTGCAGCAGATGCAACCGATGAATACGTTTGGCTTGCTGATACAACTAGCCGTAATACCCTCCACCGCTTTGCAAAAGGTCTCGTTGAACTTTACCAAGAAAAATTTCTCCGAGTGCCAAACGTCAACAATCTCTGCAAGATTCTCTATGATAACGCTCATCGTGGTTTTCCTGGGTGCATTGGGAGTCTTGATTGCACTCACTGGAGCTGGAAGAATTGTCCGGTTGCTCTGGCGGGTCAGTACAAGGGTAAAGAAAAGTATCCGACAATAGTTTTAGAAGCTGTAGCCACCCAGGATACTCGCATCTGGCATGCATTTTTTGGATTGCCAGGCTCATTGAATGACCTTAATATACTCGACCGATCTTCTCTGTTTGAAGATACTCTTTATAAACGCTCTCCTCAGATCAAATTCACCATCAACAACAACCGATACCACTATGGCTACTATCTTACGGATGGCATCTATCCCAGCTGGCCAACCATGATGAAATCAAAGGCAAGCAGCAACAATCCACAGTCAAAAAAATTCACAAAGGCTCAAGAATCTTCCCAGAAGGATATTGAGCGTGCTTTTGGAGCACTCAAAGGAAGATTTCGAATTCTGGACCACCCCGGTTGGATGTTTTCTGCTTCAAAAATGCACAATATCATGATGTGTTGTGTCATCCTACACAACATGATCATAGATGAGCAAGCAGAACCAATTTATGTGCCAAAAACCCTTCCATACAACACTTGAGTGATTCCTCCTATTCCCAACCAGCCACCCCTTAATCACACTGAGATCAGCTTTCAACAAATGGACATGCACTCAGAATTTAAATACACTTATCTTCAGCAAGATCTTGTAAATATACATTGGCATAGGTACTGTTCTAGAGATAGCAATAGTGGCAGTAATATAGATAATGATGATAGTAATAGTGATAATAATACCAATAGCAACAGTGAATGCAATTGTGATAGCAGCGGCTCCGAATCTTAAGATTTATATTATATTGTACTTCTTTTTTCTCAATTCAGTTTTATACGCGTAACAAATTTTCATTAAGGCCCAAAAAACAGCACATCTCTCTGTGCCAATTCGAGCTACTAAGAATTCCAGAAGACCCAAGGAATAAACGAGAGAAACTATCAACCCGCTTATTGAAAATTGGCTATACCGTAGGATGGACCAATCGATATTTTCGCTTTTTACCACCAAGGACTGGCCGTTTCAATCAGCAACGAGAGCTTCTGGTATCAGTGAAACAGACAAAAATGCTCAAAAAGATAAATTGACAAACACGCTTGAAAAAATCCTAGAGGCTAAAACGCTTCGATCACGTGAAGATACAATTGACGGGATGTTATTCTTCGATTGGTTGATGAAAATAGCTTGTGTCCCTAACTTCAAGGACCTCTTCCCACCATCCCATCCATCTCGTCTCCGCCAGCTACTAGACTCTATCGATGCCTGTGAATTCGACCTACTGAGTAAGCTACCTTATCTTTGTATTTCTTTTCACACTTCTTCTTTGTTGGGGAGCGAGGATTCCATATGCATACTCACATAAATGCTGCTTTTACAGAAAAGAATTGCTTGGTGTATTATCTACTAAAGGAATATGGCGACGGAAGAGAGAATTGCTTTGCTATCGATTCTAGAATTATTGTACATAAGTCTTGACCAAGTTGTTCTTGGTTGGAAGGTCATAAGGGATATTCTATTGTAATACTGTATATTCAGTTCGGGAGGTTGCCTCTTCTTGAGAGCATTCACATTTTACTTCTTTTTTTCAGGGATTCATCGACTCAATTAAATTTTCATTCACTTTAGTTTTCATTCATACTTTTCTTAATTGATAGAAGGAACTAAATTAATTCCACACTGGCAATAGATTTTGAGAGAAGATTGAGAGAAGACAGGATTGAAATATAAAGACCATACAACCATCACTTTTATGTTTGAATGAGCAATAGGAACAATTAAATTTATCAAAAATACATTATCAATGGATCAACAATGAAATTATTAAAACTATCATCACCATCATCAGACTCGTCATCATTGTCACCATCTTCTGATTCCACATCTTGAGTGTTGAATGGAATTTGGGACTGAGATCCAGATGCAAAATGTGATTTGCTCGCATTGGATTTCGCATTGGATTCAAGTTCTTTTTCATGCATCTTGAGTATTATTGCTTGTTTCTTCTTAAAAAATTACTCCTTAGAAAATTCATCCGTAAGAGTCGTGATGTCTTTCTCCATTATCATTAGCTCCATGTGTTTGGACTTGAGGTCAGCCTCCATTTTCAATATCACATTCATCTGCTCTTGAAGCTTGTTTGCTTGATTGAAATGAGCCCCTTGTTTTTGGCCCTCAGCCAAGTTCTTTTCCATTATCTTTCTTTTTTTTTTGGACAGGTACTTGTTAGTTGCTTGTCTTTTGGCCTTCTTTATACCCATTGGTCGTGAGTTGGTCTTGTCAGTGCTTGATGGCGGATCATATGGGTTTGGTTGCTGAGATGATGATGGGTTGGTTTCAGGCAAGGATGAAGGTGTAGGTGTTGCATTATGATCTGAAGACGTGAAAGGCAAGTGCTTCTTGCTGGGCGTTGATAGACGCACGCCAAGCGCGCACGCCAACGCCAGCCCGCACGCCATTTTTTTTGGCGTGCGGGGCCCACACACCCTTTTTTTTTGGCGTGTAGGGTCTACACGCCAAAAAAAAAGGGCGTGTGAGACCCACACGCCAAAAATGGCGTGCGGTTCCCACACGCCAAAAATGGCGTGCGGTTCCCACACGCCTTTTTTTTTGGCGTGTGGGCCCCGCACGCCAAAGAAAATTGGCGTGTGGGAACCGCACGCCAATTGTTTGGCGTGCGGGGCCCACACGCTCACGTAATCGAATGGCCCCTCCCATTCGATTACGTGAGCGGGGGGATCGATATGTGTATCCCCATACACATAATACATGTATGTATTATGTGTATGGGATATACACACCCCCCGCTCACGTAATCGAATGGCAGGGGCCATTCGATTACGTGAGCGAGCCCGAGTCTGTTTCCGGACTGGGGCTCGCTTATGGTCCTGGTTTTTTCAACCAGAACCACAACAAACCCCGCTCTCCGACTCGATCAACCAAAGCGGTGAGTCTGAAAATCCGAAAAAAAAAAAAAAAAAAAAAAAAAAAAAAAAAAAAAAAAATCAAAAAAAAGTCAGAAAAAGAAAAAAAATCAAAAAAAAATAAATCAAAAAAAACAAAAAAAAAATCAAAAAATGAGAAATAAAAAATGAGGAAAAAACCCCAAAAAAACCAAAAAAAAAGGGTTTTTTTGGGGTTTAATTTTGTGGAAAAGCCCACAGGCCCAGGGCTCCAAGACCCAACTGGCCCAAAGACAGGGCCCAATGGCCGTAAGAAGGGGCCCGCCTCTGCCCATCACCTCCCGTGGGCCCACAGGCCCACTTTGATGCTCCAAAGGGGCAATAAAACATTCAAAGGGGCCATTCAAACCCCCCAGGCAGCTCAAAGGGCCCCGTATAAGCCCCAGACGCACACCATCCCCCCAAAAGTGGCCCATCTCAAACACATCTCTTCCTATTTCCATTTTTTTTTCACCGTAAATATAGTAACACATGCTGACAAACTCTCCCATTCAAATGCAAACAGATTCCGCACAAATCACCAAATCAGCAGCAAAAGATGTCACACACCGGTGATTACAACTCCGCAACCAATCAGCCTCCACGCCCATACGGATTCTATGAGGTTGACCCCAACCATCACCCGCACGCCCCACTTGGCAACATGTATCAAAATCAAACCTCTGCGTATGGAAATCCACACGTGCTTGGCCAACCTGCAGCTCCAATCAATCAATCAGGCCACCTAGCAACTAACTATGGCTACCCAAGCAACCAATATGGCCAAGCCCCCCAGCCCCTTACTGTCCCCTCAGCCCACCCTGCCACCTACAGCTTCAATGACAACAACTACAGACTGGCAATCCAGCCAAACCCTGGGCCCCCAGCCCACCCAGTAGCGCAGCCTGTGTTCCGCCCATATGAGGTACAATTGCCTCAATTCACCCACTATCACAATTGACCTCCAGCCTCTACCTATCAGCTTGATCCAGCCCAACCATCCTATCTGGCTCAGCCAGCCCTCTACGCACCACCTCATATAACTCAAGCCCCACCATCCCATCCGTTTCCGCAATCCCATCAAGCACCACAAATCTCAAACTACTGGCAGCCGGGACCCCAACCATTGTCCCACCTGGCCAACCCATTCACTCTTGGACCCACTCACTTCCAAGGCCTGCCAACCTCACACAATTTCCCCGTTGGCCAACCATCAGTGCCCGCTCCGCCGCAGACAAATCAAGTCCCTTCCATACCCGTCATGCAAGATATGCAGCCATCTCTGGGGGAAATAACCTCCTCTGCGCCATTTAGCCCTCAAATTTGGCCACCTGCACAACCAAGTCCTCAACAGTTTCCCCAAGGAACTTTCAGCCCTCAAGACCCTCAAAATGTGGCTGAAGGCAACAGTGGGCCGCTACGCTACGCTACGCTATTTGACCGCTAAGTGTTAGCGTAGCGGTGTTTTTTTTTCCCACAAAATTTGTAGCGTTAGCTGAAATTTCACTCCGCTACACTAACAGTTAGCGTAGCGACAAATTTTTCAGTCCATTTTTTTGTAGCGTTAGCGGGGAAAATTCACCGCTACGCTAACAAGTAGCGTAATTTTTCTGGCGCTAACAGCTTTTGAAGTTCTCAGTAGCGTAGCGGCATCATCGCTACGCTACGCTAAATGTTAGCTGTTAGCTTATATTTTCCCGCTAAATATTAGCTGTTAGCTGATATGTTTCCTGCTAGATGTTAGCTGTTAGCTGAAGTTTCTCCCATTACACTATGCTCAAATAGCGGTTTTTTTTTGCTTGCTAACTGTTAGTTTCACAAGTTAGCATGGCTGCTGTATAAAAGCTGTGTTTATGGCTTCAGCAGGTAAATTCCTGCTGCATTAGAGCTCTTAGAAGAGAAATCCGTCTTCTTTCTTGTGTTTGAATTCAAATCAGGACCACAATTTTAGATCCAGAAAAGTGAAAAATCAGAAAAGAATTTTCTTGGTGGATTACATATTGGTTTATTTTACCAATAGTTGGTGTGAGGTGGTTGGGCAAATAAAAGGATGGCACAAGATGGCTTGTTGTGCGGCTTTGATGCTATTAAATCAGTATCTCAATGACTCTGATGATTAAAATAAGGATTCCAGAACAATATTGTCCCGAGATCCATCACTTCACATCAAAGGCATTTCAATAAAAGTAAAATAGACATCAACATAAGGACATGATCCTAAATTTTGAGGCCAAATGAAGTTTATTTTATAGTTAACAGGGGGGGATGGCCAAATGGACAGCTCAGAAAGCCACAGTGGATTGTGTTTTTTATGAGCCAAAAGCCACATGGAAAAACAATTTTTTTTTGAAAAAAAAAAAAAAAAAACGACAAAAAAAAAAAAAAAAAAAAAAAAAAAAAAAAAAAAAAAAACTTAGAGATTAAAAATAGATGAATCAGAAATAAGCTGTTTTGATTGCTGTACTTGCTCAAGTACAGGAGTTAAAGCAGCAGTTTGATTGGTTTACTTGTGCAAGTACAGATTTTTGATCGCTTTACTTGTGCAAGTACAGGAACCTAATTGAGCAGAGTGGACAAGCTTTTACCCAAGACAGGGGGATTTATCACTCCTGCTATATTAAAAGTGAGTGCAAAATACCTAATTGGTGTCAACCTCATCACAAATTGTACTCACCAATGAGGGTGACACTGATGAGGTATGTTGCAGTTACTTATAGTATAGCGGGAGTGATAAATTCCCCTGTCTTGGGTAAAAGCTTGTCCACTCTGCTCAATTAGGATCCTGTACTTGCACAAGTAAAGCGATCAAAAATCTGTACTTGCACAAGTAAACCAATCAAACTGCTGCTTTAACTCCTGTACTTGAGCAAGTACAGCAATCAAAACAGCTTATTTCTGATTCATCCATTTTTAATCTCTAAGTTTTTTCTTTTTCTTTTTTTTTTTTTTTTTTTTTTTTTTTTTTTTTTTTTTTTCAAAACAAAAAATTGTTTTTCCATGTGGCTTTTGGCTCATAAAAAATACAATCCACTGTGGCTTTCTGAGCTGCCCATTTGGCCATCCCCCCCTGTTAACTATAAAATAGACTTCATTTGGCCTCAAAATTTAGGATCATGTCCTTATGTTGATGTCTATTTTACTTCTATTGAAATGTCTTTGATGTGAAGTGATGGATCTCGGGACAATATTGTTCTGGAATCCTTATTTCAATCATCAGAGTCATTGAGATACTGATTTAAAAGCATCAAATCCTCAATAAAAGACATGATTGCTATACTGCTGCAAGTATAGCACTAAACTAACAGTTAGTGTAGTGCTAAGCTAACAGTTAGCTCACCGCAACAGGGCACTATGCTAACAGTTAGCATAGCTGATCAGGGCGCTACGCTAACATGTAGCGTAGCTGAAAAGAGCGCTACGCTAACAGTTAGCGTAGCTGACAAGAGCGCTACGCTAACAGTTAGCGTAGCGTTTGTTCCAGCTAACACCGCTACAAGTCAGCTAACAGGTAATTCCTGTAGCGTTAACTTTTTTTTTTTGAAGTCGCTAACGCTACGCTACAGCTATTTTTTTTTTTGACAAAAATTTTGTAGCGTTAGCTGAAAAAAAAAAAACCGCTAACAGTAACTTTGGGTTAGCGTAGCGATAAAAGCTAACATTACGCTACGCTACAGCTATTGTTAGCGTAGCGGGCCCACTGTTGCTGAAGGTGAGTCTTCAAATACTCCTCCACTTTGTTTTCATATTAACAAGAACTAATGTTTACCTACTCAACCTCCCAGTCAAATACCCAAGGGCCATGGCTACATCTCCCGGCGGATATCAACCTGCATCACCCAGCCCTCAAGTATTTCCCCGAGCAAATTTCAGCCCTCAAGTCCCTCAAACTGTGGCTGAAGGTGAGTCTTCAAATACTTCTCCACTTTGTTTTCATCTTACCAAGAACTAATGTTTACCTGCACAATCTCCCAGTAAAATACCCAAGCGTCACGCCTACATCTCCCGGCAGGTATCACCCTGCACCACCCAGCCCTCAACCGTTTCCCCCTGCAACTTTCAGCCCTCAAGTCCCTCAAACTGTGGCTGAAGGTGAGTCTTCAAATATTTCTCCACCTTGTTTTCATCTTACCAAGACCTAATTTTTACCTAGTCAATCTTCCAGTATACCCGCTCAATCCTTTAGGACGTTCACCGCTGGCCCCCGCAATGTTACCCGCTGCCAATCAACCGCATAAAGTGTTGATGAAATCTGAAGACGTACAATCTTATGATTATTCAGTTGGCAGTAAGTTCTTCTAGTTTCTTAATTCGCCCACTTGAGGCAGACTGGCTGAACTGCTTGTGTTTCCAGATGCAATGGATGCACCACCCGAATTCCTTTTCACATGTGTCACTGATCTCAAACACTTTGTCACCACATGGGCCCACGAGCATGGTTACGCTCTGAAAGTTTGTGCTTCCAAGAGGGACAAGAACATCTACTTTGCATGCACAGTTGCCGGGGAAGACCAAACCTCAGTTGATGCTATCCGGTTTCGAGAGTCTAGGAATAAGCGACTGGGGTGCTGCTTCAAAATATCCGGCCACAAACCGACTTCAGTAAAACTCAAGGATGCACCATGGGAACTCCAATGCCGAAAGACGATTGAGCACAATCATGGTCCAATCGATCTGGAACATGTAGTCATCCACAAGAAGCTCTCTGTCGAAGGCCAAACTGAGGTTGCTCGCTTATCGTCTCTAGGAATGCAACCCCAGGCAATCGCTAGACTCCTTACTAGCAGTGAGGGAAGGTTTGTAACCAACCGGACAATATACAACACAAAGCAGGCACTGAGGGCGGAGAAGAGGGCTGGCAACACCCCAATCAAGTACCTCCTACGTTGCCTCAACGAATCCAATTGGACACACGAGGACGTTTACGATACGGACGGCAAGCTCCTTTACTTGTGGTTTGCGCACCCAGGATCATTGCTTCTTGCTCGCAGGTTCCACCATGTGGTCAACATTGACTGCACTTACAAGACGAACCTGAACAACTACCCCCTGCTGCATGTGGTTGGCCAAACTGCAACCAATCACAGTTTTTCGATTGGTTTTTGTTTGATGCGAAACGAGAAGAATGAGGCCTACTCATGGGCTCTTGATAAGTTGAAGTGGGTGGTATATTTGACTAATCACCTATTCTCATCATAAACTGACTGTACTCCGGTGCCTGTGTGATACCCATAGATCTATATGGGATGCTGACCACGCGCCAAAGGTCTTTGTGACAGACAGGGAATCGGAACTGCGTAATGCTATCTCAAAGCACTTTCCGAATGCAACCGCGAACTTGTGCATGTGGCACATCGATCGGAACATTGTGACAAACTGCAAGCAAGCCTTTGCTGGCGATGGCAAAGAATGGGCCAAATTCATGAGGCTCTGGCATGAGGTCGCACATGCCCCCAATGAGGACACCTGCAACTCAAAGTGGGCTCAACTGACACGGTACCTAGTCACTCAAACTAACGTCTACGAATACCTGTACAAGAACGTCTGGAGCGAGCGACAGAAGTTCATGAATGCGTGGGCCGGAATGACACCCCATCTAGGAAATCTGACTTCGTCACGATGTGAATCTGCCCACAGCTGGCTGAAAACCTATGTGACGTCGGCAAGGTGCGACTTTGCAACACTTTTCATTACAATTGCTGCAGCAGTGGACCGACAACTTGACACAGCCCACACGAACCTGGCACACGAGTTACAGAAGGGATTAACCGGACTACCAAATGCCTTCAAGTCCCTCAGCTGCAAAATCTCCTGTCATGCGCTCAAGTTGGCCTTGTCTCAGTACAACAAGTTCATCAAGATGAAGAAAACCAAGCCTGGGGATCCCAGCCTTCAATGCAAAGGTAATTTCCAGGCTGGCTTGGGCATTCCGTGTTTGCACACTATTGAATGTTTGGTCCAGGGGAAGGGAGATGTGGAGCCTTCTGATTTCCATGTCCAGTGGCATCTGGCCTATAACCCTGATGGTCCAGTGAGTCCTCCTGATGTATGACTTGTTCATGTCCCTCCTAGCTAATCTTCATCTATGTTCATTGCAGGCTCTTGATGGACCACTGTACGACTTTGACAACGATTTTGAGGATTTCAAGCAGGAGATCTTGGCGTCCCACCACCCCTCGGCGTTAGAAGCAACAATGAAAAAATTACGAAGGGTCCATGCAAACACACACGTGGTCCTGCTTGCAGAGCCTGATCCTATCCGAGTGAAACACAAACTGGAAAGGCCGTGGAAGAAGAGAAAGGGTAGTGGGCGAGTTCAAAAGCGCGATGACACCCATGCAGAAATTGTGGAAGCGCAAATCCAAAAGGCGCAGGCAAGGAAAGCAAGACAGAAGGCCGGTGTATCAAAAGGAAAAGGGGGTAAGAGACAGTCCAAGCGCGCGCAGGCTCCATTGGACACCTCAGCTTCTTCCTCTGGGGACCTGGATGAGCTACCCAGTGTGGAGACACTCATGCGTAAGCAACTTTATTGCATGTCTTTTTAAGAGGCTGATAACTGATGGACTTACTAAGCAGTCAAGAGAACTCACCCCCCACGAATTGGCAGCCTCACTATTGGGAAACGGAATCGGGGGTCTTCCAGTTCAGGAACATCACGGCGCAAGGAAACGTGGCAGCCCAAGTATGGTAGTAAGGATGGTGTAACAGATGAAGATTCTGATTCTGCAGATGCAGTTTCAGATGAAGATTCTGATGCCCCAGATGGGGAATCAGATGAAGAATCTGATGCCCCACATGGGGCATCAGAAGAAGAATCTGATGCCACAGATGGGGAATCAGTGGCAGAATCTGACGCACAAGGTGGGCAATCAGATGAAGAAACTGATCCCCCAGTGGATTCCTCCTCATCTATTGAGATGCAGGTTGAGGAAAAGCTGCTGTCACCTCCAGAAGCCTCAAGAAAAGCCTCAAGCTCTCATGATCAGTTTCCGGGTGAGGCCAGGCTACATTCACCCCCAACAGCCAAGGTAAGTACTACAACTTTGACATTAGATTATCAGGGTCTGATTCCATTGTATGTTTCATAGGACCGGCATGTAGATGCTGAGGTTGCACCCAAGGCTGGCCGAACAAGACAGGGGAATACCAACCCTGATGTTGCAGTGAGTGACTCAAGCTTGACACGGACAAGGAGGAATGCACTGACTGTAACTGATAACCAACTTCTCATCATTCTTGTCAGGCGGAGCTTCCACCATGGATCTTAAAATACCTGCATTCCACTTATAACCCTGCAGGTGATGGGAACTGTGGTTATGCATGTGTGGCACATGCATTGGCAGCAGATAGACCAGAGGGTCCCTACGCTAAGGCCAATGGGTGGTACCAAGTGCGAAAGGATGTGTTAGAAGAGATGGAAAAGAACAAGGCACATTGGACAAGATACCTTGGGGGGCCTTCAGAATTCGACCGCGCTTACGGACGTGTTCAGGTGACTGACCCACGTGGATCAGTCCCCATGAACAAATGGATGAGCAAGTTGGATGTGGGACCGATTCTGGCCAATGCGTATAACCGGCCATTTGTCTTCCTCAGCAGAACGGGCGGGAGCACCACATATATTCCCGCCACTGTTCCCCCGGACCCTAAACCGCTGCCAGCCCTCTTCTTATCATTTTTCAATGATAATCATTGGATACGTGTGATAGTCAAGCGGACCCCCACGATTCCCTTTCCTCTCCCTAAAGTCTCCCGGTTATTTCACAAGAGCCCAGCAGCTGCTTGGCTAGACTGTGTTTCCCCTTCCACTACTCTTCACTCTTTGTTACCTAAATGATTAAAGGTACCAAGTTACTGCAAGTAACACTAATTATTATTATCCTTATTAATGTTTACCATTCTTATTATTCTTTAATATTATTCCTTTAAGATCTCTAGTGAATATTATTAGTATTATTAATTCATCATTATGACTTTAAGAAGTGATAACATAGTATTATTAAACTACAATCTTTACAATAAATAATATACTTAATTTAAAGGGCATTAATAAAAAAAACCCGGTTTTTTCCGCGTTTACACCCGGGTTTCTGCGCAGCTGCGGCTGCGCAGTGCACCCGGTTTTCCGCATTTACACCCGGTTTTTTTTAATTTTTAATTTTTAAGCAAATAGCATGTGGAGGGCGGCATTTGATGCGCGTGACCTCCCCAATCATCCTCATTAAATATTTTATTTAAAACAATTAAAATAAACAATTAAAACAAGGAAAATAAACAAAACAAAATAAAAATATGGAGGGCAGCATTTTAAATAAGTAAAATAAACAAAAGTAAATAATATAAAATTAAACAAATGAGAATGAATGAAATGAATAAAATTAATCAATTAATTAAAAGCAAGAGACATAATTGCAAGTAAATGATTTATGAATAACGCAACTTCCCCAATTATCCTCATTCAATATTTTATTTAAAACAAATAAAATAAATAAGTAAAACAAGTAAAATAAACAAAACAAAAGTAAATTAAATTAAACAAAATAAATGGAATAAATGAAATGAATAAAAGAAATCCTGGAAATCAAGCTGTGAGGATTTTTTATGAAAAAACCGAGTGGATTGGCCAAAAAGAATAGAAGCTATAGTTTTTTTGCAAAAAGAAAAATTACTATAAAATTCTACACCCCTGTAAGTATAATAAATAAATTTAAAATCTCCAAAAACAATGCAAATCCGCCCGCAAAAAATTAAATAAAAAAACCGGGTGTAAATGCGGAAAACCGGGTGTACTGCGCAGCAATTTGGACGTCGCCGCTGCGTAAAACCGGGTGTAAATGTGGAAAAACCGGGTTTTTTTATTAATGCCCAATTTAAATATACTTAAATTAATAATACCTTGATTAACTAACACATCAATAAATCAGGCTACTCTGTGATAATAAATAATAGAGTGATAATATAGTATGATTAAACTACAATCAATCTTTACAATAAATGATATACTTAAATTAATAATACGTTGATTAACTAACACATGAATAATTCAGGTTACTCTATGATAATAAATAATACTTATGAGATGTGACAATAACAAATGACACATCCGCATTGATAAGTTAATATTTTATTAATATTAATAAAAGGGGCTTTAATATAATAAGGGCATTAATCAAAAAACCCAGTTTTTCCGCATTTACACCCACTTTTCTGCACAGCTGCGGCTGCGCAGTGCACCCGGTTTTCCGCATTTACACCGGGTTTTTTGTATTGTTAATTTTTAAGCAAATAGCACGTGGAGCGCGGCATTTGATGCGCGTGACCTCCCCAATCATCCTCATTTGATATTTTATTTAAAACAAATAAAATAAACAATCAAAACAAGGAATATAAACAAAACAAAACAAAACAAAACAAAAATATGGAGGGCGGCATTTTAAATAAGTAAAACCAGTAAACATTATTTATTTATCAAAATTTTAAATTTATTTATTATACTTAAAGGGGTGTAGAACTTTGTGGTAATTTTGAATTTGCAAAAAAACTGTGTCTTCTACTTGTTTTGGCCAATCCACCCGGTTTTTTTTAATTTAATTTTTTGCGGGCGGATTTCCATTATTTTTCAAAGTTTTAAATTTATTTCTCATACTTACAGGGGTTTAGACTTTCATGGTAATTTCTATTTTGCTCAAAAACCATGGTTTTTTTTTTTTTGGCCAATCCCGCCGGTTTTTTCATAAAAAATCCTGACAGCTTAATTTCCAGGATTTCTCAACATTTTCACATTTTTTAAACTTTTTCTAAGCACTTTAAGGGGTGTAGAATTTAATGTGAATAACAGTTTTTTTTTTTAAATCACTGGTTGGATTTTGATGATTTTTGGACTCAATTTATTTCCAAACACCTTCACATCTGTCTTTCAAGATATTCAGGGAGTTTTTAAATGGATTCATACACTTTAGAGGGTGAAGAATTCATTGGAAACAAATACTGATTATAAAATTGACTTCTTATCAGATTTCATGACAAAGAAATGGAAATACAATTATACACAGAGGTATGGTACATTGCATGATGCTTTGGAGTGTTACATGTTGTTTATTAAATAACCAACAACCGGGTGTAAATGCGGAAAACTGGGTGTAAATGCGGAAAAACTGGGTTTTTTTTATTAATGCCCTAGAATAAATGAAATGAATAAAATAAATAAATAAAATACAAAGGAAGAGACATAATTGCAAGTTAATAATTTATTAGCACACAAATAATACGTATAAGAAAGAGAAAATGTTATCAACACTACTGATAACAGCTAGAAAATGCTTACAAATGGTGAATATACGCCTGAATTACATTCCTGAACTGATATGTAATGGGCAAAAAAAAATAGAAGAAATTGTTTTTTTGGGAAATAAAAATAACCATAAATTTCTACACCCCTGGAAGTATATTAAACATTTGTCAAATGTTGAAAAAAATTCAAAATCCGCCCGCAAAAAAAAAATCAAAAAAAGGGTTTAAAAGCGGAAAACCGGGTGTGCTGCGCAGCAAATTTGAGGTTGCCGCTGCGTAAAACTGTGTGTAAACGCGGAAAAACCGGGTTTGTTCCTTAATGCCCTATAATAATTATGATACCACTAAGGAATCCCAATAGCCCAATTCTGGATAATCTATAGTTTAATGCTGATATATCATCAAGAATTGGCCACAACCTACCTTCAATAAGGTAGAAACCACAAACCCACATGAGTACTCCTTGGATGCCTATTAATAATACTCTGTTTGGGTTATATTGCAAAAAACACTTAAGTCTGATGTTTCATTCAAGTGGATGAGCAAGACAGTGGTGGAAATTACAACTCAAGGACATGGGAATGAGAAATAAAAGGGAAACCAAAGAAAAAACAACCCCCGGTACATATATCAGAAGTGGTAGTTGGCTACAGCTATTTCTATATCTTGGGAAAACAAAATTTGGAGGTTTTGAATAGAAAAAGATTTGTGAAACTCTTCATGGGTTTTTTTCCAATCAACCATTGGCAAACCATCATGACCAATCCGGTTAAATCCCATGGAGCACAAAAAGTTGAGAAAGTATAATCGGAGGTTATCCAAAGTCCCGTGAGGCATCACTGAAGTATTACCACTATCAACCTTATGTTTCAGAACATTGGCGCCAAATTCCAATAAGGCCAAAGCATTTGAAGTAGTCGGACATTCGGACCCGTATTTGTTAGTGACAAAGGCGGTTGTTGGACCAAAAACCAGGAGACCAGCAAGCATCCGCATTTGCTCCCGCGTGTTTAATGTTGAACACTCATCAAGCTTTTTATACTTTGGTCTTGTTGGTGCCTGGAGACCGCAGATGTAACACAAGGCTGACATAGCCCCCGTGAAGTATAGACCAAGGACCTTGAGACCGGAGGTGTTTGGTTGGGGGCTTGATCCATCCTTTGCGTGACTTCCAAGGTTTTCATAAGTTCGTTGGAATGCAAGATGGGCAGTATGCACCAAAGATTCGTCCAGGGGGAGAGGCTGCCATTCACTGCCCTGTTGCTCCATGTGTCGAAGGGCCCAGCAGTCTTGCAAAGCACTTTTAAGCCGGAGATAAGCGTGGTCACTTGGAGAGAAGTATGAGGCCAGATTCGCCGCAAGTGTGTGGGTCTGGACACGTTTGGACAGCGGCGCCTTCCGGTTCTCCTGGGAAGCCTCGAGCTGTGCCATGTTGACAACTTCAGGAGTTATCAGAGAGAGAGCACCAGGTTGAGTGGGGTTAAGAATTCTCTCTGCATACCACACAAATATCAGCCTTTGTGATGTATGAACAAGTGAGACAAAAAGTGAGTATTTACCAGATTTGCATGCCTTCAGAAGTGTATCCACTTCCCTCCAAACAACTCGGCTGAACTCCTGTGGCATCGTTGGATGTGGTGTGACCATTGAGGGGAGGTGTGTGAGGATGAATGCTATGTTTTCAATCATTTTCTCGGCTGAACGGTGTGACCACACAATTCCACCCGCCAAATTTTCATTCAAATCATCTGCCAATGCTTTTGGAAGCATTGGGCCAGGGATAAATAGACCCATAGCTGTGCGCAAAGGAGGGATGTTAATTACAAGATGGGTGTGCATAAGCAATGGGGAGTGACTTACAAGGAGGCGTCAGGACAGGGGGAGGAGGAATTGATTCGCCCGGTGGTCTTTGGGTAGGTGGCTTGACTGTTGATGGCCCAGCAACAGGGGGGTTCCGTGGAATTCTGAGGCCTTGCAGTGATTGCGCAGTGATGAATTCGTGAGAGGTGGGATGAGGGGTGAAGAAATTATACATGGGGCCTGTATTTTTAGAAGAAGAAGCAGAGTTGTCCAGGCGCGCCTTTTTGCTCGTAGGGTCTTCAACCGTAGGATCTTCAATTCGTACCATGTCATAGCGATATCGGGTTTGTTGTGGCACCGGTTCATGGACTGGCTCCTGGTGGAAGGTAGGTTTGGGACGTCCATGAAGGAATCGTTGGAGGACTTGCTGGTCTTCTGCACCATCTTCAGAGTCATCTGTTTCACCCCTCTGCGTCAGGGTCTTCAGAGCTGTCCCGGATGGCTGGATTGTTAATTTCTCGTCTCCCGTCCGCATTGGGGGCTTTGGGAGGACTTCTGGCCAATGAGTTGTTGGGCCGTTTGTACGCTTTGAAAGAAAGACTGGCCAAAGGTGTTGAGGGTTGTCTTGTGGCCTTCGACATCTGTCCGCATCTCTCCGCTTCGACGTGGGGATCCATCAGCTGGGTTTGTTGTGTTGGGCTGGCCATATTGAACATCCTTGTTTATTTGGTTTGCAAATTGATTGAGGGTGGGGATTGGGTTGGTTGCTGGAGGTAGGTGATCAGGAGTGGGTGCATATAAGTATGCCATTGAGTCGGTTGCAAATTCAGGGCGGGGGTGGGACTGTGGTGGAGCAGGCCTAGTGGCGCCTAAGGTGTTTCTAGCCGGGGCCGGGGGTTCTGGAGACCTGTTCATTCTCATCGTCAGCCTGCTTGTATTCAGCCTTTATTTTAGAGGCCCAATTCTCCAGGTTTTCACGTTCATCTGGTTTCAACGCAGGGTGCCGCGCCAGCTCTGTGCATTTTCCCAGAGATCCAAACCTGTGTAATGGTGGGAGGGTGGGTGGGAGTGAGCCAGCTACTTATATTATACACAAAATAAAGGAATGAATCTCACGTCCTAGTTAACAGGTCTGATGTGAGGACATTGTTGATTGTTGAAGTCAAGTTGGTGATTTGTGCGGAATCTGTTAGCATATGAATGGGAGAGTATGTCAGCAAGTGTTACTATCTATGGTAAAAAAAATTAAAAAAAAAAAAAAATGGAAGAGATGTGGGGGAATGAATGTGTTTGAGATGGGCCCATTGGGGCACTTTTGGGGGGGATGCTGGGTGTCTGGGGTTTATATGGGGCCCTTTGAGCCCCCTGGGGGGTTTGAATGGCCTGTTTGAATGTTTTATTGCCCCTTTGGAGCATGAAAGTGGGCCTGTGGGCCCACTGAAGGTGATGGGCAGAGGCAGGGCCCAATAGGCCCCCTCTTATGGCCATTGGGCCCTGTCTTTTGGGTCTGTTGGGGCTTGGAGAGGGCCCTGGGCCTGTGGGCTTTTTTTCTCCCACAAGTCTTTTTTTCAAATTTGTTTTTGTTTTTGTTTTTATTTTGTTTTATTTTGTTTATTTTTTTGTTTATTTTTGTTATTTTTTGTTTCATTTTTTTTTTATTTTATTTTTATTTTTATTTTTTTTTTACTTTCTGAGACTCACCAGTTTTTTTTTTTTTGGAATTGGTGGGCTGTTTTGGGGGCTTGGCAGTGTTGTTAGTGGTTCTGGTTGAAAAATACCAGACCGCTGGTCTGATTCCGGCCCTCGCTCATGTAATCGAACCGGTCAACCGGATTGTTGAAATGTTTTAGAAAATCAGGCTTAATTTCACACTCATCAGAGATACTTAGATAAAATTGGCTGGGTGATAAGAAACAGAGGTGAACAATTAGAGTATATCATGCGTGTACTATGTAATTGGTCACATGGCAGGGCTACAATTTTGGTTGAGGTGGTGCTGATACTTCTTGAGATTGGAACTTGGGAATCAGCCTTTTTGCAACCTCCTTTTTCCCAACCTTCAGGAGTGAATTTAAAGAGTTTAATGTAGTGATTAAACTGCACCAAGACTCTCATGGATCTTTGGGAAGCGTGGATTAACATGTGCAAATTGGAAATAATCATCTAGACAGAAAGTTTCATCTGAGGCAGCTGGAAAGTAAGGAGGCTGAGGAATTTGATTGTTGCTTGTTGTGGGGGTCGTATATGTGGGAGGTGCAGCAATGGCTCAGCCAGCCCCACTGGACACTTGTAGTGGGGAAACAGGTTTAGGAAGAAAGGGTGGAACTCAACCAATGATGTTAGAAATTTGAAGTTCTGAGATGATAAAGAATTAAAGAGGTAGAGAGGATGAGCAGGGGTTGAACAGACTCAACTCAGACTAGTGACTCAGAAAGGGACTAAAGGTAGCACTGGAAAAAAATGAGAAGAACTGATGATTCAATTTCAATGTATCTTTCTAGGATATTATATAAGAACCAGGACAGAGTTTGAAGCAGTTGATTTTGATGTTGAGTGTGATTGAAGATAAGCAGGAGCTTGATTGTCCATCGCTTGAAATTTCGACAGAGTTTTTTTACCAAGGAAACAGAAACACCATTGGGCTTGGTCGTCTGATCGACAACCAAAAAACTTTGAAGTTTTGTTACCTGGGTAACTTTAACTTTGACTGGTTGGCTTGGTACTCGAGACACAGTACAACTTCCTCCCTATAAATATCTCTAACTCTTATCCTTCCTTCTCTCTCTCCCCCACCACCACCACCATCATCATTATTAACCATCATGTCAAACCAAACACCTCCTTCTTCGTTAACCGATCAGACTCAACCCACTTCAAAAACTAAACAACATTCCTCTATACTCAGAAAACTTTCAACCTCTTCAAGACGTTCACTCTCTTGGATACCAGGTATACAACAACAACAACCACCACATGATTTAACACAATCTAACAAGATCAAATTCTCAAGTTTACCATCCAACAACCACTCAGATAACCAAACTACTACTACTACTAAGAATCTCATCGGGAAGGGCGTTCGTAACGTAGCAAGGACCGTCAAGAAATCACTCCATCAATTCGATCGTCCACGATCTCTAAACCAACATCAACCATCTTCTTCTGAATCATCCAACCATCAACCACCAACCACCATTCGAACCAGAGCTGTCTCAACTCCACTCAACTTTAATAATCATCAATCCAACCAATCCTTCTCTCGTTCCTTAGACCTATCCGATCAACATGATAACTATCCCATCGAACGCTCCTCAACACCACCTAAATCTCCCAATCGACTCAAGAAGAAAATCAGACCTCAAAGCGCTCTAGAACCATTCAACCCTCAAAACTTAACAACTACTAACCACACCCCTCACTACTTGGCATGCTCAAACTCAAATCGGTTCACTACCTATGGCTGCCACCCTTCTAGCCGCACCATCACCACCACCCATCGATCATTCCACCTTCCTAGCCATCATTCCAGGTCAACAACCTAACCCACTCCCATCCTTATCATTAATCCCTCCACCCTCATCACAACACATCCAACCCCCAGTACTCACCGCCATCAGTACCCGAGTCGAACCTGCACTCTCTCGTAGAGTCTCATTCTCCTCCTCAACTAATCATAATACATCCAACGGTCTAAAAACTTCTTCTTCCAACTCTCCCGATCAACACAATCCCTCAGGATTCACATTCATCCGTACCCCTTCCAAAAAATCACTCCCCCCCTCACCATCCCCCCTACTCAGCTCTAGTTGGACCGAAATCGTTAATGGCCACCCCTCCTCGACTTCCCCCATCGACAACATCCAACTCAAGAGTACTAGACCACCTCTCGTCTCTGCTTCGACTGCCATCAGTATCGTCCAGTCCTGTGTCGCCGAACATGGCTCCATCGGCGATCTCGACGTTAGTCTCTCTCTCTCTCTCCTTTTCTAACCCCATCTCACTCATCTTGCCCTCCTCCCGTTTTTTTTTTTAGGACGTTGATCAGCAGGCCGAAGACGTGGTGCCTCAAACCCCTCGCAAGCGTAAGGTGAACAGCGTCGTAAGATCTCCTTCCTCAATCTCCAAAACTTCTTTTGACCTAACCATATCATATCGGCAGATCAACGAACCTTATCCGACTCACAACCCGCCCCCCTCCTCCAAAGAGAGTGCTAAGGGGGAAGAAGAAGAACCTCAACACAAAGTGGCCCGATCAACCCTCGAGAAACCATTCTCATCATTATCATCGATCAGTCTCCAGACTAATGGATCCAAATACACCTCGACGACCAGTCATCCATTCAACTTTCTCCCTCTACTCAACCTCAAACGTTCCTCATCCCTCAAGTCTCGCAAGACTGGCTCGAGAAAAGATCGTCGAAAATCACCATCCAACTCCCTCCACCATCCTCGTTCCCCCGCCCAGAAACAGAGCCATCCTCAACACTCTAAACATGCTTCTTCTGGCTCGTCCTCTGCTTCAGAGGTCTGGAATTTCTCCGTCGTCTCCACCGTCGTCGGCGTCGTCCTCATCGCCGTCGTCCTCATCGGGTCCGTCCTTCTACTCTCTTCCTTCTCATTCCTTCTCTTCTAATCCCTGTTTTTTGTTTTTGTTTTTGGTTTGCTTTGGTCACGTCGATCAACAGATCTACTAATCTTTCCGGAATCAATTATAATGGAAAGTCTTGGCTCGGAAATTGGATCAAGAAGATCGTCTAGTCTTAACACTAACACCCTCTCTCCCCTCCACAAAACAAAAAGCACCTTGCTTTCTTTCTTTCTTTTCTTGTATATATAACTTGGCTTCTTTCTCTACTTTGGCATTCTCTTTTTATCTGTTTACTTACTTGCTTTGTATATATAGAATAAAATAGATAGATATGTCTTCATTTTTTGTTTGCTTCACTCCGCTACTCTGGACCCTTTTCTTTCTCTTTCTTTTTTAATTCTCTCTTTGATCTCTCTCTCCTCATCTCCTCAACTCGTTTTTTTTTTTTTTTTTAAAAAAAAAGATTTTTTATAAGAAAAGGGACACAAAAAAAAAACAATGATAATGTCTGACACACATCCCCTGCCCTTTTCTTGTGATTGTTTTTCGTTCTCTTTTGTCGTATCTTGTGTTGGATTTAAATATGTAAGATGTCTACATTATACATAAATAAATACATGCATGCAACTTTTGTTTCTTTTTTTTTTATAAATATCATTTTATTCTCTGGTTAAGCTTTGTTATATCAAAACCCACTCTCTCTCTCTCTTTCTCTCTTTTTTTTTTTTTTTTTGCTTTCATTTTTTGTCGTTGTTTGTGTCCTTTTTTCTTATTGTCTGTCTCTGTCTGTCTCTGTCTCTTATCCATTTGAGCAAATATAAAAAATAGATCACATACATGCACGCCGCTTTTTTCTAGTCTGGAGTAGGTGTACGTTGGTGCACCGTTTGGGTGACGACGATGACATGAATCTCGGGCACCAAGCAAAAGGCTTGGAGTGCGGGTTGGGTGCTTGTGTAGAAGAAGTACATGTTGTCACGCTATAACAGACTCAGCAACGCTTGGAAAATATAAGGTAAATGGATCGGCATCAGCGCCTGGGCTCATAGTACATGTTCATCACTGTCTGTCTGGCTGAGGAAATGTCCTAGTTGGACCATTGATCAAATCTTAAGAGCTGGCTGTGCTGATCCTTATGCCCTTACCTCTTAGTCATGAATTAGAAAGAAGAAGAAAAAAAATGACTCCTAAGTTATGGTCCTGTAGATGTCTCCAGGAATGTTGAGAGTTTTGCTCCAGTTCCTGGGAGGTGTTTAACATGGACCCTAACTTATAAGAGATCCACAAAAAAAGAAAAAAAGAAAAAAGAAAAAAAGAGGAGGAGTGATATAAAGCATGATGATATAAATAATGAAATACAGTATTCAAAGATACTTGCAATTCTTAAGGCCCATTAATCAAACTAAACAAGGAGGAAGTCTTCCCCAACACCCAGTTAATGAAGGAATGACCAAACACAGTGTAGGGTGGTCCTCAAATGATAAGCAGGGTGAGATGAGTCACACGCAGGGTGGGGTGATGATCAGCACCAAGGGGACTGGGTGGCTTGGAGTTGTTTTTGCATTGTTTTTTTTTTTTTCAAAAAATTTGTTATAATTGGATCATGATGAAATAAAATGGTCATTATTGTCATGTGACATCCTCTGTCTGAGGTCCACATTTCTTTCACAGTTTACATAAATCATGACTCCCCCCTCCTCCCCCCACCTGAAAAAATTGTAAACCTATTGCGACTTCCAAGGGTTGGGAGTCTTTTATCTAAATTTCCTACTTATACACAAATACAAGAAACCATGTACAACATACAATCCTCTGACTGAGGTCTCCAAGTTTTTAAGGCATCAAGGAAAGATGGCTCTCCCCCAAATTTAAAAATTTTGAAAGTGATTGCACCTTCCAAACATGGAGTTGTGTTTATTTACAATTCCTACTAACACAAAAATAAGAGAAATCCAATAGAGCATGCAAATATTCCCAGTGAGGTACCAAAAGAATAACTATCCCCAAGTTTTGAGTTTTTAAAGCTATTTCCCCTTCCAAAAATCTTGTGTAAGGGTCACTATCTATCACTCTATCCATCATCTTGTGGACTTTCATGGCTGGCAGTCACATTCCACACTATAAGTATCCTTTGATATATGTAGAAATGAAGATAGAATTAACATAAAAATGAAACAAACAAAAAAATGTGGATTAAATTAAACTAAAAAAGAAGCACAACTATTGATAAAATTTATCAGGAAATATGGCTTTTCTACCAATAGTCATTTTCAAACATGTAGAATACTGAGCTTGCCATCCTTAAGCCTAAGGGGACACATCTTTTGTCAGCTGGCAAGTAAAATGTAGTCACCCCTAGACTGGCCAACATATTATTTTACTACACCACCTGCAATTTCCTTCAGTTTCAAATTTATTTCACTCATTTCATTATTAACATACTTTACATATGCTTGTACTTAGTCAACCTCCACAAGCCTCTTATCAAGCTGTACCCTCTGAACTCTCTTGATACCTAGACTTTCAGAAGAGAAGATAATAATCACATACTTTTATTTGCCCATTCCTCTTGAGCTTGAAGATACATCAACAAATCACTACTTCATAGCTTGCTTGAACCATTTAAATCTACATATCACTTTCTGGATCCTCAAGCCTGAACTTCTCAAAACTTCTCACCGGCTGGGCGTAAACTCTGTGGATCAAGTTCAACCCCCTACAACTCGGAGCCACTGGTCAATTCCAGTAAACTTCCATTGAGTGGATTTTCAACCTCCCTGTAGTAACCCACCACGGAAATCTTTTTTCCCCACTGGTGCAATAACTGGGCAGCAGGAAAGAGAAGGGGAGACAAAAACAATCACAAGCACAAGAAAAGAAGATGGGGGGGGGTCAGAAATAAGGGAAGAAGGTTTGGAACCAGCTATTAGAGAAAAAGAAAGCAGGGGTCTGGAAGGAATTGGCCATTGCTTCACCTATGGATGGCATGCACATCCATGTATCCCTCCCACATTGTCCAGTTCATTCAACCATGCATTGTTCCAAAGTCTTGGCCAAGTCATGAAAGAATAGATGAGAATTATTCCCTGTCAAATTACCATATAATATCTCTTCCTGCATCCCAAACTGTCAGCCACTGAGTACATATCACAGTACCTAACATGTACCACGTAACTGCAAATATTATTAATTATTATTATCTCTAATAATAGTTACTATTCTTATTTATTATTATTACTATTTATTATCATTATTTATTCAAAATAACTTCATGTAATATTAATTATTATTATCTTTAATAATAATTACTATTCTGTAGTTATTATTATTATTACACCTTCATTATTAGTACATTAATATTATTATTATTAAAGTACATTAATTACATTAACTAATATAAATACTTTAATAATATATTCATTAATAACTCATGAATAATTCTGGTTAAGCTATGTACTCCTGTTATACAAGATACATAACTTGTAGGCCCTTTGCCCTCCTGTCACGTGAAATATCCAGAGTAACAGATATCACTCTTTCCCCTCTGATTACGCCCACATTCCTTAACATTGGAATATTTCACATATAAGATATGTACCTTAATATCTTATTAATAAAAGAACTTATTAATATAATAATAATTAATACTTATAAGATGTACCAATAATAAATGACATCATTATAAGTTATTATCCTTAATAATATTAATACCAGATCATTAAATACAAATGTCATGATGTGATCCAATCACACTAAGGATTACTGATCAAAGATGTGTCCCATAACACAGCCTTAGTAGAAATCACCTCATTAAAATTAACAGATCCTCCCAAAAGGATCTTTCCTGTCCCTGAAGTTCCACAGTACCTCCCAGGTCCTGGAAGCGCTCACAGTTCCCCCCTGAGGTGCTCTTACAATATATAAACAGACTGTAAACAGTTGTTTATCCCCCAGAGAATATTTATAACACCATAGCACAGTACATACCTTAGAGTTATTTACCTTGCTTAGTTCCCCATTCTCCAACAATCCCCCAATTCTGGATAATCTATAGTTTATTACTGTTATTACCTCAAGAATTGGCCACAACTACCTTCAATAAGGTAGCCACCACGAACCCAAGTTGAGTCTCTCCTTGGATGCCTATTAATACTTTGTATTGATTTGGATGCGCCTAATTAGAGCAATTAGAGCAAGCCTCTCAGACAAGACTAACTGATTGAGGAAGTTTCTTTTTTACAGGACTTAACCATTACCCAAACCACTTCAAACCATCAACCTACATTAGTTACAACCTATAACCACGGTTAGTTCCACACCCAGGCTGACACAAACACCAAGCTATTGCACAAAAGCCACAGTGACCGTCCACCTCAATGTCAAGGGCCTTGCCAACATATGGTCAAACAATTGAGGGGAATAGAGCTTCCAGAAAATCTAGATCAGGTTGATCTGGTTCTTTTCTCTTTTCTGGATGGTTTCCTGTTTTTACAGGTCTCCTTTCATTTTTGAAGTTGATTGTTTGGCCAGATTTCAAACTGGTTGAACTCTCTTGGGAAGGTGTTCATTCTTCTTTTTTTTCATCATCTTCCTTGTTCTTCTTTTCAATTCCTTTGTTTTGTGATTGTTCAGCTTTCTGTTTCTTACTCTGTGCAATCTGTTGGTCTTCAAACTTCCTCTTCTTTTCCAAGTATTCAATTCCTGATGGGTCCTGCTGAGTTGTCTGGATTTTGTTTGAAGCACCTGTGGGTCTGCCACAAGTCTTCTGTGAATTCTTGGGCACCCTGATATCAATAACGGTCCCAGAACCTTTGAATATGCAGGCAATTGAATTGAGTTGGATTGTATGCTGCACAGGATTGAGAGCAAGGAGATTTTCTTTGATTTGTTTGAATTTCTCCACTGATTTTGTGTCTGTCTTGATGTTAAGTGGGCTGAAGTTTTATATCACAGTAAAATAAATGAGGAAACTTGGTTAGCAACTCTCAGAGGTAAAGATGTGGATCATAAATACAAAAATGCTCACCTTAATGTGCCATTGGCCATGAAATTCCTCCAGGTTAACCCTCTCACCCAAATAAATAATTCATTCCAGCCAATTCTTGCAAGGAATTTCACATTCTTTTTTGATAATTGCTATTGTACTGATCATCATAATTGGGGACCATTTGTAACACTGCTTATAGATTGTTCTGCGCCTGCCAAAATGCATAGTTTGTGATTAAGCCAAAGAATTTGCAGAAGAGTATGTTGAGGTTTTTTAAGGTTTTCATCTTCTGCTGGTGGAAATGGGCTGATATTTTGTGATACTGAGATTTCAGAGCATTGGTAATCATGTTGATTACGGCAGTGAAGTTGTGATGGGGGCCAAGAAGGTTAGAATTAATAAATGCATGAGATGCTTTGATTCTAGATGTGGTAAAATGGTTGAAGTACGGTATTGATTTTGTCCAAGTGTTTGCATATTTCCCTGAAACTGGGAGCCAAGTCCTTGTGACGTACTCCCCAAAAGCTGGACTGTATTTTTATGTAAATTGGGGGAGAAAGAATTGGATTCAGTTTTGAGCTGAATGATATTAACCTGGTAGAAAATCATGTCAGTCTCTTGAGTTCTGTTTTTGATGCACTGCCAGCATAATTGCCTAGGTTGAGTTCATCCCAGTTAAACTAGGATGCAAACAACCAATTTAAAGTAGGTTGACTTCAACTAATGAAATATAAAACCAAGGGGGGTCCCTTGGATTTATATTTCATCAGTTGATTTCAACCAAGTTTAAATTGGTTGAGTGAATCCCAGTTTAACTGGGATGACTTCATCCTAGGAAATTATGCTGGCAGTGATGAGCTTGGGGTCATTGATGACTAGGTTCTTCTGGGTATTCCAGGTGCAGAGCATGTGGGAAGTATTTGGAACAAAATTTGACAGAGAATTGATGAGAGCTTGTTCACAATAGGTAATGACAACTTGCAAAAAGCATATCTTGTTTTTCTTGAGGATAATTATTAGAGATTGACAAGCCCAGATTGAGTAAGATTTGGTCTCTTCTGCAATAAAACAGAAAGCAAAACTGAAAGACTTGTTTTTTCTGGTAAAACCAGTGATGTGGAGTAACAGAATCCTGTATTTATGTGTCTTGTAGGTACAATTGAGAAGGAGGAGGTGAAGACATTAGCAGTTCAATAGATTAGGAGTGGCAGAAGAAAATTCCTCTAAGAGTTCCTTCTTTTTCAAATTTTGTAGTGGTTGTGAAATCAGACTTGGAAAGGGTTCTGTTCAGATGGACAATTAGGCTGATACCTTGTACTGTTTAAATTTTGCTGACAGGTGCAAGGATATTATGGGGTGTTGATAAACGCACGCCAACGGCGCACGCCAACGGCGCACGCCAACGGCGCACGCCAACGCCAACCCGCACACCACTTTTTTTTGGCGTGCGGGGCCTACACGCCAAAAAAAAATTGGCGTGTAGGGTCTACACGCCAAAATAAATTGGCGTGTGAGACCCACACGCCAAAAATGGCGTGTGGTTCCCACACGCCAATTTTTTTTGGCGTGTGGGCCCCGCATGCCAATTTTTTTTGGCGTGCGGGTCCCCCCTCGCTCACGTAATTGAATGGGAGGGCCCACTCGATTACGTGAGCGGGCCGGCTGATGAGGTTATACAACCTCGTCAGCCGGGAGGACTTCCTCCCGGCACGAGGCTGTATAACCTCGTCGGCCGGGAGGACTTCCTCCCGGCCGACGAGGTTATACAACCTTGTCGGCCAGGAGGAAGTCCTCCTGGCTGACGAGGCTGTATAACCTCGTCGGCCAGGAGGACTTCCTCCCGGCCGACGAGGTTATACAACCTCGTTGGCCAGGAGGAAGTCCTCCTGGCTGACGAGGTTGGATAAACTCGTCAGCCGGGAGGACTTCCTCCCAGCACAAGGCTGTATAACCTCGTCGGCCGGGAGGACTTCCTCCCGGCCGACGAGGTTATACAACCTTGTCGGCCAGGAGGAAGTCCTCCTGGCTGAGGAGGTTGTATAACCTCGTCAGCCGGGAGGACTTCCTCCCGGCCGACGAGGTTATAAAACCTCGTCGGCCAGGAGGAAGTCCTCCTGGCTGACGAGCTTGTATAACCTCGTCAGCCGGGAGGACTTCCTCCCGGCCGACGAGGCTATACAACCTCATCAGCCAGGAGGACTTCCTCCTGGCTGACGAGGTTATACAACCTTGTCAGCCAGGAGGACTTCCTCCTGGCTGACAAGGTTATACAACCTTGTCAGCCAGGAGGACTTCCTCCTGGCTGACGAGGTTATACAACCTTGTCAGCCAGGAGGACTTCCTCCTGGCTGACGAGGTTATACAACCTTGTCAGCCAGGAGGACTTCCTCCTGGCTGACGAGGTTATACAACCTCGTCAGCCAGGAGGACTTCCTCCTGGCCGACGAGGTTGTATAACCTCGTCGGCCGGGAGGAAGTCCTCCCGGCCGACGAGGTTATACAGCCTCGTGCCGGGAGGAAGTCCTCCCGGCTGACGAGGTTGTATAACCTCGTCAGCCGGCCCGCTCACGTAATCGAATGGGCCCTCCCATTCGATTACGTGAGCGGGATCCCCCCACACGCCAAACAATTGGATGTGGGAGCTGCACGCCAATTGTTTGGCGTGCGCTCCCACACGCCAATTGTTTGGCGTGTGGGAGCGCACGCCAAACAATTGGCGTGCGGGGCCCACACGCCATTTTTGGCGTGTGGGAACCACACGCCATTTTTGGCGTGTGGGTCTCACACGCCAAATAAAATTGGTGTGTAGACCCTACACGCCAATTTTTTTTGGTGTGTAGGCCCCGCACGCCAAAAAAAATTGGCGTGCGGGTTGGCGTTGGCGTGCGCGCTTGGTGTGCGTTTATCAACGCCCAATATTTTGTTGGGGGTTGGATCTCTTCATGACTTGAATAATTGAACTAGGTCTCAAGCTGGTGTCACCTAGTTTCTTCATTTCTCCATCAAGATCATCTGTGAGTCTTCTATTGCTTGGATGCAAAGCGGGATCTTAGAGAGGACTTATGATTGTTACTAGGATTCTTCACAGTGGTTTGCCTGCTTCTTTTAGTACACATTTGCAGAACAAAGGCAGCCAATTAGTCTAGTAGTAGCTGTTTTATATTGTTTACCTTTGCATAGGTTGTGAGCAGCATTTCCCCCCCTATAAAAGGAAAGGAAGAATATAAGAGTGGAAAAAAACAATATTAGCACCATGATAAGTCAGGCAGAAGAGGAGAAGAGGTAACAATTAAGATCAATAAATTGATTTCCATTCATGAGCAAAAGTAAATAAATAAATCACAAGTCAGTATCAGGAACCATATGAAATGATACCTTTAAGTGGGGGGAGTAATTCAATAGAGCTGCTGTTGAGTTTTCTCAGTCAAACACACAATTCATTGAAGCATGCACACTGGATGCGCTCTTAATCAAGAATCATCAACCGGTTAGGGTTTCTCCTGTACCCTTATCTCAAACTTGGCTTGATTGAAAAATCCCTTCAGTCAGACCTTGATTCTCAACTTCAACACCAATCCAATCAGCCTATTTGACTCAACAACTCAAGATCTCCATCTTATCAACTCAACTCAAGATCTCAATCTTATTCGTCAAAACTCTTGGTGTCAACTTGTAAAGTCTCAAATCTTCAAACTGCCAATAGCAGCATCAATGCTCACTTCTTTTTCCTTATCTTCATTTACTCACAATATTGACTTGTAGGGCATCAAGATATTATCTTGATATTTTAGTTTAATAAAATCATACTTCTTTATTGTTGCTGTTTGTCTTCTTCTTCTTTTTCCTTGTTCTCCTTTCATCCTCTCTCTTTCCTGCTTGTTGATAAATAATCTTACTCCTCCATCTACAGATTCCCCCTGCCCCATCTTATTCTACTCTTATCTTAAGTCCTCATCATTTGACAAAATCTATCCATTAGCTGGGGTAAATATCTTCTTTCTCTTTATCATGTATTTCTCTATTGTTATTGATTCTTCTTTATTGTTTCAGTCTGGTTTCTGTTAGCAATTCAATCATCAAAAATCCTTTAGCTGCTTACCTGTCAAATATTATTTGCTTGCTCTTTTGGCCAGCTATGGATTTTCTTATCAAAATGGCAAACCTGTGTTGTACCACGAATTCTCTGAGTGGAGTCATCATAATATCAGGATCTGCATAAATTCCTTTTGGAGGTGCAGGTATTTCATGATCATTGTTTTCTTTTTCAGGATCATTATTGTGATCTTGAGGAGCATTATTTTTATCTTGAGGCCCTTCATTATTGTTCTTCTTGACAGCTTCTTCTTCAGTTTTTCCTTCAGAGCATTCAGATTTATTATGTTTCATTTCAGAATATAAATCTCAATTAATATCTACATTTTCATCTAATTCATTTTCTATTTATTGAGTTTGTAATAAATCTAAAAATTCAGCAATAATTTTATCTTCATTTTCAAGCTGTTTGTTGTTCATTTATTTCTTCTTCAGTTTTTTCATTTTATTTCTTATTCAGTTTGTTCATTTCTTTATTCTTGGGTCTCTTCATTTTTTTCCTTGCCTGTTTCTTTCATTGATTTATTTGTCTCATTCATCTTGCCAGTAAGTTTGAGCAGGGCCGGGTCTATGGTCTTCTCAGGTGGGGCTGGAGAGCAGATTTTGGGTGCTTGAGAGTTGAAGGCATGGTATATTGTATGTAGTTGTTTTTTATTTCTGGATTTTGGGATTCTTCTTGGATGAGGTGCTTTGGATTGTTGGGAGTTGATTTTGGGTCAATGGGAGTTAATGTTGGGTCAATGGGAGTGGGTGGGAGTGGGATTTTTATTTTTCTGACTCTGTCATCTTGAGGTCCATGCCAACACCCCCCCCCCCCCCCATGAGGTGATGACGTCACCAAATTGCAACTGGGATTTTGTTATTTCATCCCACCTCAACAGCTGGGAAGATCTGGGCTGTCAAGGTTGGATTTGACCTCATGGCCGGTAGAAACCCGGCTCTGAGGTCAATAAAACCTCATGGCGGTGGTGTGGGAGTATTTATATACAGGTGGTGCATCACTGAGGCTGAGCCTGCAACCAGGGGCTCAGTGGCAGACTGAGTAAGGGGGTACACACCAAATGTCACCAAAAATGTTGTGGGGACAGCACAAGTTTTCAGGCTGCAAAATTCTATGAGCTGGCGCGTGCAACTGGTTGGGCAGAAAAAGGTTGCTTCAGTATGTGCAATGCCAGTGGGACCAGGTGGAGTCACGGGGATTGGGGCACCCAGACCGCAAACAGAGCAGGTTCAAATATTTACTGTGGGGGTAAAAAGGGGATAGGAGTAGGGGGAAGACTGCGGTGGAATGCAGGATCAAGGAGATAGGCAAGTAGGCTTCCCAGTGGAGGTACCAGGGGTTGTGGTACAAAAAAAGGGAGTGGATGGTGTATAAATAGCGTTGTAGGACTAGAATTTAGGGGTTATCTTATCTTATCATCAGAGTAGACTGCTCTAATCATCAGCAGAAATAATTCTTGTCATTACACTCATCTCCACATCCTCAGCGTGTGCAGACAAGAGGAAAGGGAGTTAGAAAACAGAGAAAACTGTGGAAGACATCACCAGGAAGGCAAAAGCAAGTTGAACGGTCCACTTGCTGAGTAAAGGTGTTGTAGGGAATCCAGTTATTCATCTACTAACCTCTAGTTATCCCACAGAGGAGACCAAAGATAACTGGAAAAAATCAGGAAGAAGGGAAATTGGGGTCTGTCATCAAGGACTCAATGCAGAACCTACCAGATCTGTTTCCGGGGTCTTCTTGTTTTCCGCAACGTCCATGAGGCTGCATTGACCTCATGGCCAGGTGTCCCCTGGCCATGAGGTCAAGATAACCCCCAAGTAGGAGTTGTAATTTGGAGAAAAAACTCCTGCGGGGGTTTCAAAAGAATAATATTATTGTTCAGACAAACAAATTGCCTTTGCAGCATTTGTTTTGGAGAAACAACTCCGTCAGAGTGTTTGATCATCTGAGGACCCTGAAAAGCAGTCCTCAGGTGGTTGACTAGATGTCCCAGGAATTTGGTTATTGTTTCTCAAATTCCCAGGATTCTTTTAACAAGGAACCTTAAATCATCATATATTATTTATTTATTCTCAAAAAAAATTATGATATTGATGTACTTGTTGCAGGATTGTGATTTTTTGGTATCCCCAATATTCTTTGAAAGATAAAATGAATGATATTATCCATATTGTAACCTTCATATATTTATTTGTGAATCTTGAAATTATTAATTTTATTTAAAACATAGGATCATACATCAAAAGTTGGTTGGGTTGTCCAAGTGCCACTGGTTATGACTTTGATACTCATTGGGCCTACATTCAGTCCACCTTTCCCTCTATTTTTATTTATTTACAAAATTTAGCTGAAAAAAAGATTGGTAATATGTATAAAACTGTCTTGAGAGGTTTTCACAACTAAGATCTATTTCTGGACATTTACTGCTTTTTTTCCCTCCTCTTCTGCTGCTGCAGAAGCCAAGACTTTTTATCATCAGATTTTATAGCAAGAAACTCTTCAGCTCTTTTAAACAACCCTCAAAAGATTTTGCACTCTTTTTCCCTGGAATTGAAAAGACTCTCAAAGCGTTAACACCTCCTAAACTTATTCCTACACTTACTCTAACATCTTCACCTTTTTTTTCTCTCTGAAGAATCCCTTCATTAATACTTGACATGACACAATCAGCATCCTTTTATTCAAAATAAACCACCACATCTGATACAAAATTATGTCTTAAATGCATTCAATTCTTTTCTGCTCTCTCTGATTCTCTCTTTTTTTTATTTGGTTTGATTACAAAATCATTGATCTCTTTATACGTATATATATATATATATATTCCTTCTTCTCTTTCTCAGCCTTATAGTCTTCCTTATTCCACACTTCCAAGTTTCCTTTGAGAAAACAAAAAGGCACTGAAACACTAGATCATACCCAATATCACTTGAGTATTATGCTTCAATTTTTTTGTTGTTGTTTTTATCCTTTTCTCTCTCTCTCTATTTTCTTTTCATCTGACTTACTTCAGTCTAATTCCTAGCTGCAACTTAATTGAAACACTTCTTGACCATTTCAAAGTTGGAAAAACCCACAAACCATCAAATCCCCAAAAGAATTCAACCAGAATCTAATACTTGTTGAAGCAGATTCTATTAATCCCACTGTTTTGAGGTCAACCATTGGGGCCATGGTCCCAGTACTTACCAGATAAATAATTCTCCAGTGGGAAGAATAAATCCTCATCTTTATTAAAGATTGGAAGATTGGAGAAGAAAATTATTAAGGAAGAACTGCCACTTTCAGATGACAACAACACAATTCTCTGTGCAAGCCAAAAAACATTGGTCAACTCAATCAAAAAAGAGAAAAATTCACTCCTCTATAAGAGGATCCTGAAAATTTTCATCTCTAGAAAACCATAAAGACAAGCTAGATTATAAAACTCATTTTCTAGAATTTTTTTTGAACCTAGAAATGTAGAAAAAGGGGTAACTAAATTGAGAATTACTCTTTTCAGGATAGAAGACAGTGGCATTTACATGCCTGATGACTTCCTTGCCTATGAGCTTCTGAAATGTCTCCCAGAAAGCCTTGATAGTATTTGGAAGACTATCACACACTCTAAAGATGGAGAAGAAATAAATCCAGAAACTTGCATCATTCACCTCAACATACACCTCAAAGAGCTGAACGTATCTGGTTTAAAGAAGGCTGAAAATCTTGAAGTATCCATTTTGAGAAAGCAAGATCCTCACCCTCCCCCCCAAAAAAAGAACTCATGTTCCATTCTCTCTATCCCACACAAAGGCGCCCTGCTGGTTTTTCCATCCCAAGAATGAAGGAGATAACTTGAGGAAGACTCAAGGATAAAATTTCAGCTGTTTTCCCACTTTTTTGTACAATTTAATCAATGGTGGGCCGCTACGCTATTTGACCGCTAAGTGTTAGCGTAGCGGGTTTTTTTTGCCCCAGAACATTTGTAGCGTTAGCTGAAATTACACTCTGCTACACTAACGGTTAGCGTAGCAACAAATTCTTCAAGCCATTTTTTTGTAGTGTTAGCTGGAAAAAGTCACCGCTACACTAACAAGTAGCATAATTTTTCTTGCGCTAACAGATTTTGAAGTTTCCAGTAGCGTAGCGGCATCAGATCATTGCTACACTATGCTAAATTTTAGCTTTTGGCTGATTTGTTTTCCCACTAAATGTTAGCTGTTAGCTGGAGTTTTTCCCTTTACACTATGCTCAAATAGCAGTTTTTTTTTGCCTGCTAACTATTAGTTTCACAAGTTAACATGGCTGCTGCGTAAAGGGTGTTTTTATGGCTTCAGGAGGTAAAATCCTGATGCCGTAAGTCTCTTTACTTAGAAGATAAATACAACTTGTTTCTCTTGTTTGAATTCAAACCAGGACCAAAATTTTAGATCCAGCAAAGTGAACAATCTGAAAAGATGTTTTTGGGTGGATTGCATATTGTTTTATTTTACCAATAGTTGGTGTGAGGTGGTTGGGCAAATAAAAGGATGTGGGACTGGTGAAAGTTTTTACTTTGCACAAAATGTCTGGTTTTGCGGCTTTGATGCTTTTAAATTAGTATTTCAATGACTCTGATGATTCAAATAAGGATTACAGAACAGTATTGTCCCAAGATCCATCATTTAAGATCAATGGCATTTCAATAAAACACATGAGTCAGCTGTGCCGCAATGTTTGACAGGTTTGGTTGTGGAGATGAGATTTTTGTGTTGTTGCTGACCATTGCACCAATATTGATAGGTTTGTTGGATTGGCTGGCGCCATTGTAGCGGCCCAAGGGCTTGTATAAAAGCTTGAATGAAGCCAACCCTCCTTCCAAATTCTGGGATTTTTGTAGGTACAACTCAGGTGTATCTTCAGGGTTGTTGGTGAAACAGAGGTTGGGAGCCACACCAGAGATGCTCATGGGATCAAAAAACGGGGGCTGCATTTTCCCTAAAATCTGATTTAAAAGAGAAATGATCATTATCAGTTTGCTGAGATGTGTAAGTCATGGAAGAAAGAGGAAAAACTTACCAGTGCAAGGAAGTTAATTTTGGAATTGTATTGAATGAATGGGGGATTTGTTGTTGGGAAAAGAAACCCGGTCAAATTGGTTATTTTGGAAGGGATGGTTGTGGGTGTGGAATCCATGGTGAGGGCAGGAATTGGGGGAGAGTGGGGTGGCATTTTAGATGAGAAGAGGAGGGAATGGGGTGGAACAATTGGAAGATATACAGTTTGGCTACCGGGTTCAAAAGTGGCTGAAGTAAAGTCCACTCTGGAATTTCAGGCTTGCGGAAACGCAAGCTGTCTTGATATGGCTGTATAGCACCCCAAACTTCACTTGGCAGTGGCCACCGCAGCTGCCAAACCTGAATTAAAAGTAGGAATCCAGCCCTCAGCTGCTATTGCAGTACTATTATAGGACTTGATAGTAGCCCATGGTAGCAACTATCACAAAACAACAAGGTGTTGGACCTTCCACCCCTTAATCCTCCACATAATCACAGATATATTCAAAAATATCCAAAACCAATGAGAAAATAAGTGGGCCAACCGTAACAGATTGCCAAAGCAGCTAAGCCCCATACACATGACTATTTTTAACAATAAAATTCAAGCTGGTGTCCGTACGTCCCGGTGTAGCCAGGCTACAATGAGACTATGCAACAGGAACCCATACTAGGGGCAGACTGTACGCGCTATGGGTTTCCTGCTCTGGGCCTTTACAAGCCAGGAGTTAAGAACACCAAAGACCCTTGCATATTACACACAGGAGCTGATTCTACCTGGATCCTTTTAGTCTAGTTTCACTTATAAAACAATACAAATCTATCTTAACTCATCTGTACTGTTGAGTCTCAACAATCATCAATAGATTCTAGTTGTCAGCCCTATAAAAAGGGCCTTTTGCCCATGCTTCTGAGACCATCCATCTCTGGACAGAAAAGAAATCATAAACAAATCTTTATCATTGCCGCATATAGCGTTTGCTCTGCCGCAGACCCACTTTTTGTAAGAATTTTTAGGTGTTGTCTCCTCCTTATTTAGATACAACTGATGAATGATTGAATTGAACTCTTTAACAAGGAATGAACAACTTAATAATTAAAATTAAAATATAAGTAGAGTCAACATTATGATTACAAAGTGTAGAATTATCAATTACAGTCAAACTGGTACCTTAATAATAACCCTACCATTTATTCTTCAATAATATTTTTGAGATCCAAGAGTGGCCGTAGATCAGAGGTTTATTGGAGGAGAGTTGTTGTAGTGATTTTCTTCTTGAGGTTGTTGAAATTGTTGGTTTGAGTTTCTTTTCTCCTTCAAGTGATGATTTCTTGATGGACTGACATGTTCAGAACATTGATATTGTAAAAAAGGTATCCACACTGTAGATACTACAGCCGTGTTTGGGAGTGCAATATGATGGGCGTAATATTGTATGCAAATTTCATGCAATATGCCAATTTGTGGTGTTCAAAATTGCATAAGATGTTTTTACATAACATCATAAACTGCCATTTTGGCTGGGAGATGTCAGCGCACATAAAACTTAAAATGACATCTCCCAGCCAAAATTGCAGTTTATGATTTTATGTAAACACATCTTAGAGCATTCGCATTTGTTGGGTTAAATCACCAATTTTTGGCAAGTTAACCCAACGGGCAATCACATTCGTCCAGGCTGACCCCAGCTCAACAAACCTGAGGCTTGATTTCAGGCTAATGATTGCTAAATCTAGCAATCATTAGCCTGAAATCAAGCCTCGGGCTAGGCCACATTGCATATCCAATGTCTAGCCTGAAGTTAGCCTCCCCGACCAAATCGGGGGACTTGAAGGCAACCTAGATATCAACAACACCAACAACACCAGCCCAGCCTAGCATGTCCAACACAGGCAACACCAGGACTCCGAACTTTTCCCCCACCGAGGACAAGATACTGGCCCGTTGCTGGATCAAAATATCGGAGAATGTGCTCATGAACAATTCTCAGAAGAAGGAAGAGTTTTGGGAACGAATCACGCAGGCCTTTGAAGAACATACTGGCACCAAAATTAGGAAACAAAAAAGTTTATCAAACAGGTATGTGTGATAATGTACCTTTTACAAAACAAAACCAAATACTAATGTTTTTTTTTTTCAGATGGGATCTAATTTGAAAAGCCACCGTCAAATTTTCAGGCTACTACAACCGGATCAAGAATAACCCACCCTCTGGGACATCCGAAGCCGACTATCTGAAGCTTGCCAAGGAGAATTACTACGACGACACTCGTTGTATGTTCACATACAACTTGGCTTGGGCTGTCCTTCGGAAACACGAAAAATGGCGAGATGCTGGTATGAACGCAAACCAAAGCAAGAAGCACTTGCCTTTCACGTCTTCAGATCATAATGCAACACCTACACCTTCATCCTTGCCTGAAACCAACCCATCATCATCTCAGCAACCAAACCCATATGATCCGCCATCAAGCACTGACGAGACCAACTCACGACCAATGGGTATAAAGAAGGCCAAAAGACAAGCAACTAACAAGTACCTGTCCGAAAAAAAAAGAAAGATAATGGAAAAGAACTTGGCTGAGGGCCAAAAACAAGGGGCTCATTTCAATCAAGCAAACAAGCTTCAAGAGCAGATGAATGTGATATTGAAAATGGAGGCTGACCTCAAGTCCAAACACATGGAGCTAATGATAATGGAGAAAGACATCACGACTCTTACGGATGAATTTTCTAAGGAGTAATTTTTTAAGAAGAAACAAGAAATAATACTCAAGATGCGTGAAAAAGAACTTGAATCCAATGCGAAATCCGATGCGAGCAAATCACATTTTGCATCTGGATCTCAGTCCCAAATTCCATTCAACACTCAAGATGTGGAATCAGAAGATGGTGACAATGATGACGAGTCTGATGATGGTGATGATAGTTTTAATAATTTCATTGTTGATCCATTGATAATGGATTTTTGATAAATTTAATTGTTCCTATTGCTCGTTCAAACATAAAAGTGATGGTTGTATGGTCTTTATATTTCAATCCTGTCTTCTCTCAATCTTCTCTCAAAATCTATTGCCAGTGTGGAATTAATTTAGTTCCTTCTATCAATTAAGAAAAGTATGAATGAAAACTAAAGTGAATGAAAATTTAATTGAGTCGATGAATCCCTGAAAAAAAGAAGTAAAATGTGAATGCTCTCAAGAAGAGGCAACCTCCCGAACTGAATATACAGTATTACAATAGAATATCCCTTATGACCTTCCAAACCAAGAACAACTTGGTCAAGACTTATGTACAATAATTCTAGAATCGATAGCAAAGCAATTCTCTCTTCCGTCGCCATATTCCTTTAGTAGATAATACACCAAGCAATTCTTTTCTGTAAAAGCAGCATTTATGTGAGTATGCATATGGAATCCTCGCTCCCCAACAAAGAAGAAGTGTGAAAAGAAATACAAAGATAAGGTAGCTTACTCAGTAGGTCGAATTCACAGGCATCGATAGAGTCTAGTAGCTGGCGGAGACGAGATGGATGGGATGGTGGGAAGAGGTCCTTGAAGTTAGGGACACAAGCTATTTTCATCAACCAATCGAAGAATAACATCCCGTCAATTGTATCTTCACGTGATCGAAGCGTTTTAGCCTCTAGGATTTTTTCAAGCGTGTTTGTCAATTTATCTTTTTGAGCATTTTTGTCTGTTTCACTGATACCAGAAGCTCTCGTTGCTGATTGAAACGGCCAGTCCTTGGTGGTAAAAAGCGAAAATATCGATTGGTCCATCCTACGGTATAGCCAATTTTCAATAAGCGGGTTGATAGTTTCTCTCGTTTATTCCTTGGGTCTTCTGGAATTCTTAGTAGCTCGAATTGGCACAGAGAGATGTGCTGTTTTTTGGGCCTTAATGAAAATTTGTTACGCGTATAAAACTGAATTGAGAAAAAAGAAGTACAATATAATATAAATCTTAAGATTCGGAGCCGCTGCTATCACAATTGCATTCACTGTTGCTATTGGTATTATTATCACTATTACTATCATCATTATCTATATTACTGCCACTATTGCTATCTCTAGAACAGTACCTATGCCAATGTATATTTACAAGATCTTGCTGAAGATAAGTGTATTTAAATTCTGAGTGCATGTCCATTCGTCGAAAGCTGATCTCAGTGTGATTAAGGGGTGGCTGGTTGGGAATAGGAGGAATCACTCGAGTGTTGTATGGAAGGGTTTTTGGCACATAAATTGGTTCTGCTTGCTCATCTATGATCATGTTGTGTAGGATGACACAACACATCATGATATTGTGCATTTTTGAAGCAGAAAACATCCAACCGGGGTGGTCCAGAATTTGAAATCTTCCTTTGAGTGCTCCAAAAGCACGCTCAATATCCTTCTGGGAAGATTCTTGAGCCTTTGTGAATTTTTTTGACTGTGGATTGTTGCTGCTTGCCTTTGATTTCATCATGGTTGGCCAGCTGGGATAGATGCCATCCGTAAGATAGTAGCCATAGTGGTATCGGTTGTTGTTGATGGTGAATTTGATCTGAGGAGAGCGTTTATAAAGAGTATCTTCAAACAGAGAAGATCGGTCGAGTATATTAAGGTCATTCAATGAGCCTGGCAATCCAAAAAATCCATGCCAGATGCGAGTATCCTGGGTGGCTACAGCTTCTAAAACTATTGTCAGATACTTTTCTTTACCCTTGTACTGACCCGCCAGAGCAACCGGACAATTCTTCCAGCTCCAGTGAGTGCAATCAAGACTCCCAATGCACCCAGGAAAACCACGATGAGCGTTATCATAGAGAATCTTGCAGAGATTGTTGACGTTTGGCACTCGGAGAAATTTTTCTTGGTAAAGTTCAACGAGACCTTTTGCAAAGCGGTGGAGGGTATTACGGCTAGTTGTATCAGCAAGCCAAACGTATTCATCGGTTGCATCTGCTGCAACACCATAAGCAAGGATCCGTAAAGCAGCAGTGATTTTTTGCTCGGTGCTGAGACCCAAAACCCCACAACAGTCCTGTGTAATGTAAGAATAAGGGAATCAATAATCTGAAGTCTACAAAAGTTACCCAAGTGGACAATGTAGAAAGACGTACCCGCTTCTGCAAGAAATATTCATCATGACAAACCAGGTCATTGCAGATACTACGGAATATTTTCTTAGAGACCCGAAATTGTCTTTTGAACTCGCGGTTGCCATAGGCCAAATTTTCAGAGATATAGTCTTCATGGAGCTTGAGCTGCCCTTTGAATTGCCTACGATCCTTGCTTGGTCCACGGGTATTCTTGGGGAGATCGTCTTCATCGCTAGTGAGGAACTGAAGCTGTTCGTCGAGTGGATCCATCTCTTCCATCATCCATTGGAGAGCGGTGTTGAGTTGTCGTGGCATTTGGGGGGTTCTGAAAAAGGCCAAGCCAATGCTAGTGATTGAATCTTCTGGCTAGATTTCAGGTCAGTTGACCAGAATTTGATCAACAGATGCAGTTGCGCAGTGAGGTTTAGCTGACCTGCCTGTAACCCAGGCTTACATAACCTGAAAATTAGCCAACGAATGCGAATGCTCTTATGCAATTTTGAACACCACAATTATTACGCACCGTAATAATAGATATCTTGCCGGCGTAATAATCTTGGAAGACAGGGTTGATTATGACGCTATGTGGAGGCGGTTGCCAAACGGTCAAAGATAATAATAGTAAAAAATCGTGATATTACGCCCGTCATATTACGCTCCCAAACGCGGCCTACGTCCAACTCCTTTTGCGCTCAGGACGTGCCCCAGTATAGAAATCTTCTGTGGTGCAGTTTTACTAACTCCAACACCCCTCCTCAACTGGGCTACAGATTATTTAAACTTGACACTTTTCACACAATCCTTAACCGCCCCGTTACACCGGGTAGATCGGGCGAACGGCTTTCACAATTTCAAGCTACGATATATGGTGTCTGAAGACTGTGTCGAAGTCGCGCAGCCCAGGCAACTTATCAGGTCGGATGCGTTGGAGGTCTTAGTCCTCATCGGACTGAGCTGGGTTCTCAAACAACATAGAATCATAGTGCACAAACATACTATCGACGTTCACGTCACTCTTATTTTTCGTTGTTTGAACTTCGGGCAAATGTTTGATGCCTTCTTACTGTTTGCGCAGGCAGTGTATAGACGAGGTAATACATTCACGCAGGTCTGTTTGTGAAGTTTTTTAGCCCGTTCAGGACGAAGTGTGTGCTTAAAATGTCTCATGATTCTGTCTCAGCCTTCAATGACCCCAGGAATAGGAATTCTGTCGTTTGACCGTTTTCGTAATATCAGTGCTAGGTATTTTTGATCAAACGTTCCATCCGAAGTTGTTGGCTCCACATCCTCCAGTTGAAAAATTTACTGAAAAATATGAAGCCGTTGTTTATCGCGATATCGCTGCTGATGCTCGACTCAATGACATCCGCGATGAACCATCCAAAACTTTGTCCACCGGAATTATTTGATCTGAACGTTGCCCTAGTTGACCCTACCTCAGAGACTTCTTATTCCTCAGTAACAATGCCGCTGCCCTCGTTGCTAGTAGCTTCCGATCCGGAACATAAACTGGCAGAACAATTACCTATGCCCTCAACTCCTAAAGTCATTTCAACCTCCGAAGCTCCATCCTCTTCCAGCAAGCGTAAATGGGAATCTGATCGTTTAGCTCCAGAAGCCATTAGCCTCTCAGACAATCAAGCTTCCCCCAAGGTCCAAGAAGATTCTGACTCTCCACCCTTGCGCAAACAGAAAACCCGATCAATTGCCGCTCTTCTGGAAGAAACACGTGGAAACCCTTCCACTCGTCCTCGAAAAATACTAAGACCTTCAAAAAAGCATACCTCTAGTCTTAGGATTACACGTAGCCCCAGAAGTACCTTCCCAGTCAAACCCCTCTTTGAACCAGGAGAACTTCCCATTGGAGTTTTGCCTGTTTTTTTTCACGTTTACGACTGGGAATACGTCAGAGCCAGCTCGTCAAATGAAGCCGCAGGAGTTGCAGGAAAAGCTTCACTCCGCCAGTTTCTCAAAGTCTTAAATGATCTCAAACGTGGGTCAAACCTCCTCCCTGAACGGTTTTTCTGGGTCCCAATAGGTCAAGCTCCAGCATTTCTGAAAAGGTATCATAATCTAAATCCTGGCTTCGAAGGTCAATTTGCCTCGTTGGACAGAGACCAAACCCTGCGTGATATTGCGTTGAAAGTTTCAAATGAAAAATTAGACCTCGATAAGTATCCTGTCTTCTCTAAGATATACATCAAGTTGGAAGGCGCCCTAAAGTTGAAGATGCAACCAGACGCAGATGACATCCAGACACTCGGAAGGATCAAATCGATCATATCGCATGTTCAACGTTTCAACAAAATTGGAACCCTCTTAATGATCACTTATCTTTCGTTATTCAAGCAACACCCAACACATTACCTAAGCGTCGAATTGGTCAGCTCAATCTTGTCTTTCGTAGAACGATTCTGGGGGGATATTCAAGAAGGAAGCAATCATCCTTTGCTGAAAAGGTATTTAGAGCTGGTCAAGATAAATAAGATGGAGTATGAAGATCAGCAGTTTTCTTACCAACAGCATCAATTATTGTTGAAAAATGAGTACAAAAATTTGTATCCGATGGCCTGGGATATTATCAAGTACTGGGTTGAAATAAACCAAAAAGAGTTTCAAGAAAGCTCAAAGAACCAAGTTTATTATGACCCAAATGTCACTGTGACTGATTTGATTTCCAACATCATACTTTCTGCAAACTCTTACCATATCACACTCAGCCCAAAAAACAGATGATTTATCCCTAGATGTCACCTTTCCTCTTTTTTCCCCAAGTTTTATTCCACGGAGTTCAAGTAAGAAATTATCAGAAATGCTCTGACCTTTGTATACATCCCATACCCTATTTAAGTAGAGATGGGCTCAGTATACCCAGAGCCTATTGAAGAGTTGTTTACTACTGAGAAACTAAGTTTAACACATGGATGGAACCTCTCCATTGAAACCAAATACAAAGCAAGCTTTTTAGTTTTTAATATTATCTTATCAATCATAAACTCTGAACAACTAAGGGTGTATTTTGTTACAGAAGGAAACTATGTAGATTTAGATATTGTTGATTAATGAAACTGTGCTATTCACCTCACTACATAAACTGAATGCTTTTTAAAACAGATGACTGCAGAGTGTATCTTATAAGATATCCAACTAGTGTCAGAACTCTACAGGATGCAAAAAGTCATGTCCTTTCTATAAACTCTTGTTTTTCAAGCCAAAGCACTTACCTTGAGTTGGTACTTGGGATATTCTACTATTTATAGCTGAATTAGTAGGCTCCAACTTCTTGGGAAGAACTAGACTTTTCCAGCTTTTTTATAATGAGAGTTTTAGTCTCATCATCTTTTAAATCCTGTGGTTTCAGTCAGTAATATGTTTTTTACTGCATTTAAAAGGATCCTTCTCATTTCTGTGGTGTAAAATGACTAAGTATAGTGGAACAGGGGAGTGTTTTTATCTTTTCCTGCTGTCTATATGTTGCTTATGCAAATATATACTCTCTTGCTAAGTTTTCTTTGGGGCTAGGACCTCTTTTCCTCTTTGTAAATTCAAATAATAAATGTTTGTATTTTCATGAGTAAAGTGAAATCCATGAAAGAAAACACAAAAGATAAAATGATAAGAAATGAAAATAACTCCCTGAGCACATTTGTATGTTATAAATAGAGCTCTTTTTAGTTCTATGTTTACTCATTCACCTTTCCCCCCTTGTATTATTAAAGTACATTACACAACCCACATTTGACTTGCAAATACACACCACTCATAACCTCCTTTTTTATCTGCTTCAGTGAATAAAATCTTACCTGTTCCCCAGCCATGAGATTGTCTAAAACCTTGATGGCTGGGAAACACCCAGTGTTAAAGGTTGTAGCTGGGATAAAATCACCAAATCCCAGTTGGGATTTGGTGATTTCATAACCTGGGGGCATGCATCTACACATGCCATTCTCTTTGGCATGTGCAGCCCCACACACCATTTTTTTGGATGTGCATGGTGTGGTAATCCATATCTTTTCAAATAAATTTATTAATAAATCAAATTCATCTTTACATACACTTAATTATTATTACAAAATCAAAATCTACATATAACTTTCCCCCCACTCACTCTCTTACAGTACCCCTGATTTCCCTTTGGTTCTGTATTTACTAAAATCAATTACCACTTGCAACCACATATGGTGTTGCAAGTTAGTCTGGGCACATGCCCAAATGTGGCCCAAGAAAGGCCAAGCTTGCTGGGCCAAGCCCAAAGCCCGCGTGGCACAGTGCCAACCCCCGCTTGGCACTGTCCAAAGTTGATGAGGGTCAGGCCCAAGCCTTGCTTGGCTGAAGCCAAGCAAGTGTGCCATGCCCACCAAAACTTGTCAATGCACCCCAATGCTCGCAGGGTGCATCATTGTTGCAATTCACTTTTTTTTTTTTTTTGTTAAGTTGTTAATTTAATTGTTGATTCAGTTATAATACATAAATATGTACATAAATAATAAAAGGTTTTTAGGGAATTGATAAGGAAAATAACACAAAAAATAAAAAGACAATAGAATTTGAAAGACAATCAAAATAAAGATAACATGCAGGGAAATGAAATAACTAATCAGTTGGGGAAGATAAAACTGGCCCATTAATCTCTTGGAACTCAGCACAGGGGCGATAAAGGTGCTGACAATGGGGAAAAAAATTGTTCAATTTTTCCAGAGTAAGTGTTTTTTGGATTCCTTTTTTGATTTCAGTTACCAGGGCTGCTCAATTGGGGGGCCCCTTGGATCAAATTTAAAATTTAATCAAATGGAAGCTGTATTCAATTGGATTGAGGAATGGTGAGTATGGGGGTAGAAACTCAATTTCAATTGATCTTGATGTTTGAAGGGACTTGTTGATCTTGTTAAAGCAGTCTCCTTGGTGGATTGGTGTGTTTTCCATTATAATGATTGAATTTTCAGCCAACCAAGCACCAAGGCTACCAAGGAATAAACAAAACTTTTCTGCACCAACAACTTTTGCCTTGGTATTTTTGGTGTTGAGCAGCTCATAATAAACAAATCCTTCTTTTGACAGGGCCCCTATCAAGGTCACCTGCTTTGCCTTGGGCACAAGGCTCAAGACAGCAGGTTGACCTTGCTCAAAAGAACCCAATTGACAAAGAAAAAGAAGATAGACTTACCAGAGGGAGAGCATCCAAAGGCTTGACCTTAATCACCAGGAAAAAAAAGGTTGGCACCTCTATGGAGGTGCCTTTGCTTATCTCTTACCCATCCTCAACATATCAACACTGTATCTTGACTGTATCCCCCACTTCAACAGAATTTATCAATGAGGTATCTTGTTTTCACATGACTGCTCCAAAGTTGAAGTATTTCCATATATTTAATTAATAATTTGTCAAATGGTAAGTAAATCCCCGATAAACTTCATGAAATTTGACTAGTGATCATGAAAAACCACAAGGAGGGGAATTCACTGTATGTCTCCATTTTTCCCCCACATGTTACATCTTGCTAACTCAACTTTGATCTTCAGCGCTTGATACAACAACATTTTGCCACCCTGATAGGGTCAAAAAGCAAAACTCTACCTCATCATGATGAAGAGGAATTGCGCATGGATATTGATGATCAGGTGGAGGATCTCTTGAGTGATCCAGACTACATGTATCCTCATGGTCCTGGTCATCCATCCACTACCCCCAAAACATTGGCCATCATGCGCAGGATGATGACTGCCGCCGGAGTTCATTCCTTCCGCCCAAATTTCAACCAACCAATCAACAGTCCTGATAATGAGCATCTGCTTGATCTGGCCGTGAAGACATTTGTTGAGCTGGTCAAATGCAAAGAGTACACTGGAATTGTTCCCAAAGGTATGAAAGAGGAAAGCATCCGAAATTCCATTCATCTCCATGTTACCCAGCGACTCAGAAGATGGTCAGTTTTTTCCTGATGCTTTGTTTACCTATCATATTGATTCACGTCTCCTTACTAAAAAAATTTCATCAGGTATTGACAAGAGAATAAGTGGTCCAAAAGTCAACGAGAAGCACAAGACAAGACTGCTTGGTGCACTTCTAGATTGGTTAATGTAAGCAACAATTGAACTGACCGCTTAAATATATTCCTGGACTAACAAAACCAAACTTTTCTTGCAGCTATGACACGCCCAAATTGCGACCTTAAGCAAGTATCAAAAGCTTTTGGGCCTTGTTCCGATTGTTGAAGGTGCATGCAGTGACAATGATACCAATAGGGGGTATCAAATATGACCAAATCCACCATTAAAACCAGTGAATTAAAATATTCAACAAAATTTGGATTTTGGAAATTCTGACCAATTTTATGTGGGTATCAATGGTTTTTAAAAATGGTGGATTTTCAAAACCAGTTGATTAGATAATGGTGGATTTAGTCATATTTGATACCCCCTAATGATGAAGTATCTCAAATGATCCAAATCACTTATTCAAAAAGAAATCCCAAAAAATGCACCGTTCAATCAATCCCATGGCAACATCACAAAATTTCTCGCATGATGCGTAAAATTGATGATTTGAAGGCTGATATGATAGCACCAACCCCAAAAGGCTCTTCTGGTGCTGCAGCCCGGGAGCGTCGGAATGTTTCTTTGCCAATTGAAAGCAAGCTCAAACCATCCAATTTTCCAAAGGCATGCTTTGATTGTGAATGGCTTGACTCCCTCACCGAGCATCAAAGATCTGCTTTGAAGTTGCGCTCAAAACCTGATATTAGAGCCCTGGTTAAGGAACTTGAGGAGATGGTCCCCGGAAATTAGTTCTCATTTATAATCACATTTTTCCTTGTACATAAATAATTTATTTGTAAAAACTCGGAGACCCCGGAAATTAGTTCTCATTTATAATCACATTTTTCCTTCTACATAAATAATTTCTTTGTAAAAACTCCTGTACATACTTGATTGTAATTGTATCTAATTTAACCTATCAAAATTTATCAAATCTAACCAACGCTTGACTCCGAGAAATATAATTCAACAAAAACTGTGAATCAGAGAAATGGGAAATGAGTTGATAACAATTGAAACAATTGATTACACATGGAGCTCCTGATGAGGATGGTAGCGCTGCCGCATGAGGAAAGAAAAAAAAAAAAAAAAAAAAAAAAAAAAAAAGGGGGAAAAATTGAAAAGTTGATCAATATACCTGATTTTTTGATCAATATACCCTGAGGAAAAATGAACAATCTTTGTAGTGAAAGATGGTGAGGGGAAGAATGAAGGTAAAATGAAGCAATTCACAACTGTCAGGTCAAAACTGATGCAGCTTGATTTTAGTAACAGTTATTCCAACAAACTCCAAATCCTGGATAATAAATTAAATATATGGTTATTGTGAATTGATCATAGCTAATAGGCGTAATTCTATATTTATCCTGAAAATTCCATGAAAAAAGAGCTTAAATTTGAGTGGACTTCAACTAATCATCCACAGGACCTGCATATTTAGTTCTTCAATGGTTAAAATTGGTCAATTTCGACCTGAAACTGTGTTTGGTGTTCTAATCATGGATTCTGATGGAATTTGAAGCTGGAAATTTCAGTAAAATGTCGCAAATTTTCCAGAATATGACTGAAGTACCTCTATCCAAATGCATTCTATGGGTATTCCAAATTACTAAGGAATCAGGGACTGCTTAATAGCGGTTTCTCTGTTCCATGCAAAATTGAGAGATTAAATTCCATGATTCATCAATTTGGTGGAAATAGTTACAATGGACAAACAATATCCTCTATGTAAAATCATGGCCTCCAAGCTCAGCCGGCTCATAATATTAACCATGACTTCAAATGATAAAACAGCTTCCTTAAGAAATTGGACCCAATCTCTTGCTTGGTATATATGGGATATGGTATCCAATTTAGTATCCTAAATAAGATGTAATTCAAGTTTGAAAATTGGTGGTGTGTCTGGAGGATGATGGGAGTATTTAAGCAAGGCGCTTATGGGGTGGTTTTATTATCCAATCTTTGAAGTTTGTGTATCTGTTGATAGAGAAGGCTGAAACTGGAAATTGCTCCTGAACAGTAAACTCCAAAGAGTACTGTAGAGCAGATGACTTTTGATAGAGGAAATGAAATACATGAGCTAAATTTCTTGGCCAAAAGAGCTAGTGTGCTTGAATTTCACAGCAATCATGGTTTCAAATGGATCAAATAAGAGGTTTATGATCCAAATGAACAGCTCTAATTTTTTCACATGACAATCAAAGCAACTGAGCATATACTTAATCAAAATGTTTCATCCAGCACAATTTATCTGTTTATCAGATGTATAATTGATTTGAGGGATTTTTAATTCCTCTGTGATTGAATTTCCTGGGGATTTCACCTGTAAGGTTAAATTCTTGATGTTGAGTTTCAGTTACCAACTGAAACCCACAAACAGTGAAATCTTCTGTCAGCTTGCTACTATGACAGAGCAACCTGTCACAAGTTTCCTACACAAATTATTGTAAAAAAATATATAATATCAAATAATAGTTAGAATATTATTTGATATTCTGAAGCTACACTAAATTTAACCTAGGGTACCTCACTCACAGGTACCCCTAATTCTCACTCCTTCACTATGTAAATTAGCATACAAGAACTAGCAAGTACCTTTAATAAAAGACACTTGCATCAATTAAATGCTTATATATGTAAATACATATGCTTAAAACCCCATTTCCAGTCACGGAAATGAGGTGTTGTGTAATTTAGGGGAGATAGTGTAAATACACCGTGTTTTACTCAAACCCCGCGTACCGCAGTCCGCAGAACTTGAAGTTCAACCCGCGTGACTGAGAGCCCGCGCCAAAGTTGGGATACAAGCCCCCGCGCAAGCATTAAGCCCCTTACAGGCTCTCAGCTGGCACGCAGACTCCACAGTCACTCAGGTACACCCAAATCAGTAAAAACACGCCCCAGTGACCTCATTACATATGTTACATATGCAATAAAGGTTACTGGGGATTAAATAATTAATTATATTAGAGTGTATTATTATTTATACATATAAATAAAAATATACTGACTGAACAAAACAGTACAAACAATACTGTGGCTTATTATAAAATACAAATAAGCCACTAGTATTAAATCTATTACAACCAGTACTGATGTACTACAGACTGTAAGGCAATATAAATATGTAAATAATAATACAATACATTAATAAAATCAATTGGTGACGTGTATTCAAAGCAGGGGCTGCTGAAGCGTCACCAAGAAAGCAAAATGGCCAAAATGTGGTCCAAAGATCCCACAAGTTGGCCAATAATACCTACAGGGTCCCCAGGGGGAACTCAAGACTATTTAAGGAGCTCTTCAACCTCCCAAAGAAGGCTCCTCATGCTTCCCAATACCCACTAACAACCTTACCCACTTCTTATTAGATATATACATCTTTATAACACAGTCTGGTAAGCTTCTTAGTAGTTGTTCTTTAGCTCTGTCTTCCCCAACAACTTCACAGTGCCCATCAAGCTCCACCAACCATCCATCCAAGCACTTCAAAATGTCCAGTTTCACCCAGAATACCTCCAAGATCCCTCAAGGTTTATTACTAGTAAGTAATAACCCTTGTCTTGAAGATATTCCCCCATTTCCATTCCTGGGATTAAACCACCCCTGTTCCAACAGGCCCCAGTGTTCCAGGTACCTAAATCCTCTGCATTTATTTGTAAGATACCTTAGAGGGATCTAAACCACCCCTGATTTATCAGGCCCCTCTGGTTTTTAATTATATTAAATTTATTTAATATAATTATTAACCTATTTTTCTCTCAAATTTTACGTCACAATTCCCCCATATCTTTTGGGAATTGTAACATTGTACCTTACCCAGAGTTAATATACTCTTTCCATATATTCTTGCACCACCTGTAGCTAGAAGGACTTGTCCTTGACATCAGGGAGGCTGACATCTTCTGTAAATATCATATGATATCATCATTCCTTGGAATATATTAAGAGCTCAAAAATACTGTATCATACATGAAATCACTCAGAGTGTTCCTCTGTTTTTAGCGGTTCTTCAAAATTCAAAAGAGGTCAGAATCTTTATTTCTACTATAGTAGAGTTGGTGCTGGGGGAAATTAAAACTCAAGTGGAATACCCTGGAAGTTATATCTTGTAATTTATCATCTAAGCTGAGTGGATTGAATGGATAGGTTTTTCAGGCGGTTTTCTGTGAACCAAAGTTGTAATGTATTACCCACATAACCCTTCAAAATTTATTTAAAAACTTCTTGTCAGATTTGATCATCATTTATGAAGCCTGAGAGGGATTTGCTTCAGGGAAAACAAGGTCTTTGTATTTCACCACACTGTCTGCACTTTGTATCCAACACATATCAATCACTTGATTAAAGGGATAGCAGAGGGGTACATATGTTTTATGCCTGATGTCTGGCTATCTGAATCCACTCATATGTATCCAGTTTTGAAATATATCATACTGCAGGGTTGAATTCATCATTTTCTCATGTGGTCTCTACCAAATAAGTGTCTTGGGTTTGATCTAACCCACCTCCCCCAAGGCTAGTGAAAATAACACGTGCAAAGAGAAGCACTCTCCTTGAAAATGTCCAATCAGTTATTTTATTGCAATATTTGAGCTGCCTTATACACAAAATCATTGAAGTTTCATCAAACCAAAAATAAATGTTTTTGTGGGTGGTTCTTTATGCAAGACGCGTGCAGCTTGCATGTGGTCATTCAAGATCCTTTCATTCAGGTAAAAACCAGATGAAAAAATTTGCAGTTGAGTTTAATTTTCACTAAGTGTTGGAATTTCATCATTCACATATCTCATTATTTTCTCTGTTTCCGTATCTATCACGCCTTTCACTTCCTGTAACTCAATTCTCCCCATAAAGATTGAATTTGCATGTAATCCACCATCTTCTGTCCTACAATCTGACCCCAAAGTTGTTGTAAATTTCAAACCTAATGTTTATATAGAAATCAAAATATCTGTCCATCTATGTGCATTTCCTCAAGGTCAATACTTCTTGTTGGATGAGTAATTTTCTGCAATGCAACCTAGCGGACTTTATTTCTTTGTTTTCTCCTGACTCAGGTCTTAGTATCCAGAATTCCTGTCCACATCCTCTTTATTTTCCCTTGATAAATATCTCTTCAAAAATTCCTGGAAGATCTGACATTTCCACTCGTACTGTAGCATAAAAGTATAATTATGAGCTGGGGCTTCATCTTAGTGATTAAGCCCGGCGGGCTTAAGGATGGTTGGACCAAAAAAAATCAAGGGTCAGGCCAAACATGACAAGCTCAGTTAGGATTTAAGCCCGGCAGGCTTAATCTATATCAGGAAATTGTGGAAGTTTTATGTCTCACCAATTAAGTAAGTTTTGGGAAACACATAAAATCATAGAATCTGGAAAAAAATTTTTTGAATCCAGATTGATTGATATTAAGCCCGGCGGGCTTAAGAATGCTTGGACTAAAAGACTTTGAGTGTAGGGCAACAAGGAAGCACAGGGGTGTTTTTAAGCCCGGCGGGCTTAATATAAAAAAGATATTCCTGGTGGGCTTGTGCGTCACTAGGTAAGTATGATTGGGTCCCGCATAAAATAATAGAATACATCAAAATTGTTTGGTTTTAATCCAAAATTCATTGATATTAAGCCCGGCGGGCTTAAGGATGCTTGAACTAAAAAAATATTGTATGTGCAGGAAAACAAGGAAAATCGAGGGTTCTGTTGAAGCCCGGCGGGCTTAATCTACAACAGAAAATCCTGGCCGGCTTATGAGTAATTGGGTAATTAAGATTGGGGTTCGACATCAGATCATAAGATATGGCAAAATTGTTTTGTTTGAATCCAAAATTTATTGATTATTCATGGAAAAAGCATGAGATTTTTCAAATCATGCAAATCATTTCTAACCAAAGTTGATATCATAAAATGACAGATGGAAGCTGAAAAGTTAATCTATAAATACAAGAACAGTGTCAACCATTCTTTGATAATAAGTAATCTTGGGTCTTAGTTGGAAAAAAGGAGTGTGATGATAGGAGGTGAGATCAGAAGGCTTCCAGAATTAATTGGTAAGAGATATGGTAAGAAATATATCATCAAGCCAATCATCATGATTTTCAATTTCTCGCTCTTTCTCAGTAATTTTGCATAACTTACCAGAGGACTTGACATGGTTTTTGAAAATTATCTAAAGTATCATCTAAGGATAATCTAGGATTCAGAGCAGTAACACCAAAACAGGATGGTATACATATTTCAACAACACCACAACATTATACAGGAGATTTGATACCCAAGAGGGCTTTTCCATGCGGGAAGCTTCCAAGTAAATGACTTAAGCTGTTTTTGTGGATATTTAAAAATTCTCATGTAATTGAATGGCCAAATTTCATTAGGATCAATAACATCTTTTCTCTTACAATTCTTTTTAGGACTTGACAGGGATACATTTAAGCAGATTTGAAGAGAGAATCAAAAAAGAAATTGATCCCTACCTGAAATCTTGTTGTGTCTAAATTAAATTATGTGTTAGGTTGAAATTTATTGAGACAGACATGAGAGATATAGTCTATATCAAATTAATAGGAGGTTGAAATGGTGATTCTCAAATGGATATTAACATATGTGGGGGAAAAAATGATCCTACACCTGGAAAGTGTTTCCTGATTCCAACTAGGGCATTCAATTTGATTTTAGAAAAATCTATATACCATATTTATGAATGTGCAATGTGGCACCAAAAATAATGGAATAATCTTTTGTTGATTTTTTGCAGAATTCAAGGCCCACATTCCATAGATGCTTTTTGACAGGAGATTTTTACGCCTGTGTTCTTAGTTCAACTTGCACTTACCATAATTACAAATAATCTGATGAAGGAAAAAGAATATGATATCACTGTTTTTCTGAAACTTGTGAACATGGAGGAAGTAAAAAAATTGGGGAAACCAATGCCATATTGGCTTCAAATTGAATAGCTGATGGGTACAAAAGAATCATTCTTACCAATGCAAGGTTTCAACATAGACAAGGAATGTGTAATAAGAATTTTGTTCCTTTTCAACAGGAAAAGTTGAATTTTTCAACTTAAATTTTGCAATAAATGGCTTATAATGAATCATGTTGTTTACTTCAAGTTGATTATCAAGATTGGTTTTATTTCCATGTTTAATCCCAAAATATCAAATTTATACAAAATAAAATATTAGTTGTGGTTGAATGACTGTGCAACAATTGTACCAGAGTTGAAAACCACAAGGAGTTCATGTTAGCCATGTTGTAAAGAATATTTTTGAAACCTTGAATTTCACTTGATCAAGCTACTTGATGTTTTTTTTTGGATTTTGAAGCTTGTGCATATCAGAAATTCAGCTTCCAAGGTGTTGGCAGTGGGGGCGGTGGATCTCCTGGGGTGATGTATGCACTTTTCAAATATAACTGGCTTATTTCAGAGTTCTATGGTCATGTTTTCCAAGAACTTTAGTAATAGATAAACCATGTTTGGATATAATTTTCATCCAAGATCAAACTATAGTCTCCATTTCACAAATGATAATTTTTTTGATTTTATTATGAGCTGTCATTGATTAAACATTGGTTGTAATAAAAATAATTTCTTGCCTCAGAAATTTCTATAAAAATAATTGGATCTTTTGAATTTTTTTTGAAAACTCCTCTGATGTATCATTATACATTGGTGATACATAATAGATAGGCATGGAGATAACATTGGTGCACACCAAGGATACATAGTAGATAGAGGTGGGATAAGTGGGGTATATAGAGAAGTCACCTCCGTGGAGGTTCCAGCTTTTTTTCCTGGTGAATGGAGATCAAAGCCTGATTCATCCACAAATACAACCTTTTGTCCAAGATCCAAACCGCGGCAGTTAACAAAGTTTTCTCTCTGCTTGATAAGTTTGGTTTTGTTCCAGGAAGAAGGAATATTAGTAACCTGTTTCCATGATATATCCATATCATGGATCAGGTTACTAATTGCCTGCGTTGAAACGCTGATGTTGAATTTTTCTTTGATGAATCGAGCCGTCTTGGCTAACATTTTTGTTGATTTCTCCTCACGTTGGAGGAGTGTCATGAGCCGTATTGCGGGCCTGCCCGCACCAAAGCCCGCACCACATGTAGATAGTCTATCACGTACATGTCACAGACAGACCACTATATAGTCTGTCAGGACGAGGATCCACATCTCTTCCTCATCCTGCAATCTACATTATAGGATCCCAAAACCCCAGAAACCCCAGAACCCCAGAGCCTTCCTCTCCACAGATCAGACCATAACATATTGCAGGATCTAACACTACGGAGACAAAGGCAAGAAACCAACACCCAGACACCTGAACAAAACCAGACAGACAACCCGAACGATCCCAACTCCACCCGCACCCAAAAGATGGATGAAGTAGAGCAACTCCGACGACAGCTTGAGGAGATGACTCAAGCAAGGGAGAACGAACGATCCCGCCAAAGAGCGGCCGAAGCACAACGGGACCAACCATCCCGACCAACCGGTTCCACCCCAACCTGCGGACCAAAGATTGCATGTCCCGACAAGTTCGATGGTGAACGTGGGACGAAGGCAGAAACGTTTGCCCGCCAAGTGGCGATTTATACATCGGTCAACAGCGCCATGTTCCCTGACAACAGGACAAAGCTGTTATTCGCCGCATCCTACCTTACTGGACCCGCCGCCGTGTGGTCCGCCCCGTAGATCGACCTAGTCACGGAAGGGGCGGACTTCTCGTATGACGGGTGGACGAAGGATTTTGGAACGATGTATTTCGACTCCGAGAAGAAAGGGAAGGCGGAACGGGCGTTACGAACGCTACGACAGACGAGGACAGTGGCAGACTACACCCACACATTCCTCACCCACGCTACTGCCACCGGATGGGAGGTCCCGACCCTCATCAGCCAATACCGACAGGGCTTAAAACGGGACATTCGGACGGCACTAGTACTGGCCCGCACCACTTTCACCACTGTCAATGAGGCAGCGGGTCTAGCCATGGAGCTTGATTCGGAGATGCACGGGGCGGAAACGACCACTGGATTTGCGAAGACCCAGCCAGATCGGGCGTTGATAAACGCACGCCAACGGCGCACGCCAACGCCAACCCGCACGCCACTTTTTTTTGGCGTGCGGGGCCTACACGCCAAAAAAAATTGGCGTGTAGGGTCTACACGCCAAAATAAATTGGCGTGTGAGACCCACACGCCAAAAATGGCGTGTGGTTCCCACACGCCAATTTTTTTTGGCGTGTGGGCCCCGCACGCCAATTTTTTTGGCGTGCGGGTCCCCCCTCGCTCACGTAATCGAATGGGCCCTCCCATTCGATTACGTGAGCGGGCCGGCTGACGAGGTTATACAACCTCGTCAGCCGGGAGGACTTCCTCCCGGCACGAGGCTGTATAACCTCGTCGGCCGGGAGGACTTCCTCCCGGCCAACGAGGTTATACAACCTCGTTGGCCAGGAGGAAGTCCTCCTGGCTGACGAGGTTGTATAACCTTGTCAGCCGGGAGGACTTACTCCCGGCTGACGAGGTTATACAACCTCGTCAGCCAGGAGGAAGTCCTCCTGGCCGACGAGGGTGTGTAGCCTCGTCAGCCGGGAGGAAGTCCTCCCGGCCGACAAGGCTATACAGCCTCGTCAGCCAGGAGGACTTAACCTCGTCAGCCAGGAGGACTTCCTCCTGGCCAACGAGGTTGTATAACCTCGTCAGCCAGGAGGAAGTCCTCCTGGCCGACGAGGTTGTGTAGCCTCGTCAGCCGGGAGGAAGTCCTCCCGGCCGACAAGGCTATACAGCCTCGTCAGCCAGGAGGACTTCCTCCTGGCTGACGAGGCTGTATAGCCTCGTCGGCCGGGAGGACTTCCTCCCGGCTGACGAGGCTATACAACCTCGTCGGCCAGGAGGAAGTCCTCCTGGCTGACGAGGTTGTATAACCTCGTCAGCCGGGAGGACTTCCTCCTGGCTGACGAGGTTATACAACCTCGTCAGCCAGGAGGAAGTCCTCCTGGCCGACGAGGTTGTATAGCCTCGTCGGCCGGGAGGAAGTCCTCCCGGCCGACGAGGCTATACAGCCTCGTCAGCCAGGAGGACTTCTTCCTGGCAGACGAGGTTATACAACCTCGTCGGCCGGGAGGAAGTCCTCCCGGCTGACGAGGTTGTATAACCTTGTCAGCCGGCCCGCTCACGCAATCGAATAGGACCTCCCATTCGATTACGTGAGCGGGATCCCCCCACACGCCAAACAATTGGCGTGTGGGAGCCGCACGCCAATTGTTTGGCGTGCGCTCCCACACGCCAATTGTTTGGCGTGTGGGAGCGCACGCCAAACAATTGGCGTGCGGGGCCCACACGCCAATTTTATTTGGCGTGCGGGGCCCACACGCCAAATAAAATTGGCGTGTGGGAACCACACGCCATTTTTGGCGTGTGGGTCTCACACGCCAAATAAAATTGGCTGGTAGACCCTACACGCCACTTTTTTTTGGCGTGTAGGCCCCGCACGCCAAAAAAAATTGGCGTGCGGGTGGGCGTTGGCGTGCGTTTATCAACGCCCAGCCAGATCCCGACGCCATGGACACATCTGCGATCAGCGGCCGACTGTCCGAGGACAAGAAGGCCCGCATGATGCGGGAAGGACTTTGCTTCCGCTGCGGGATGCAAGGACATATCTCTTGGGAGTGTCCAAACAAGAAAGGGAAAGGACGGACACCCGCCTCAGTCTCCGCACTCGAGGACCAGATCCGACAGCTAGCCGATGGATTGGCGGCGCTCAAAACGGAGGGACAGGCGGACAAGGTCAACAAGGGACGGGCCGATAAGTCAAAAAATGGAGACGCTCGGGAATGAAGGTTGTGCCCTTCCTGAGCGTAGCGGATTGTCATGCAGTATTGGTGCTAGTCAGACGTTACATGTAAATGAAATTGATCCCCGATGTTTCCTTTCATGCACCATCACAACTCCCAGAGCCACACCCCAAAGCCCCTATCCCCCCCTATCCTTCCTCATAGACTCCGGAGCAACCCACGACGTTCTGAGTGAATCGTACGCATCCCGATGGGGACTCCTTGAGGCCGCTTTGGCCTTGGGGCAAACCGTCTTCGGATTTGACGGGTCCGCAAGCAGAGCAACCCATGAGATAGACCTAATGTCGAACGACGAACCCCGCCCGTCCCGATTCATCATTACAAGACTGAAAGACTCGTATGATGGGATCCTAGGGATGCCCTGGATCCGCCAATATGGACACCGAATCAATTGGACAAACCGTACCCTATGGACCCCGGACATTGCGGCCGCTTCGGCGGTTTTGTCTATTCCGAAAAACACCCCAACCGGCGAGTCGGGGAAAGCTAGGAAGATTGACGAGGGGGTGTGTGTTTTGAACACAATAACGCCCCCGCAATGTGAGTTCGACATCCGTATCCCCCACATCATTCCCGAAACGGCTGGCAAGCTTGTACACCCTGTAGATAGACCCCAGAACCCCACATGGAATCCCAAAACCCGACACCCCAACCACATACCCGATGAAACCGTATCCAACCAAACTTGTGCTACTGCGGCAGCAGTATTGTCCTTGTGAAACCCCAACTCACTAGTTTCACATAACAATCACAGAACAACCAACTACTTCAACTCACCGCCCCGCTCCCCCTTCTAGTTCAGCAGAGACTCAACTTACTTTATCTGCTGAACTAGGTAAGCCAGAAACACTTCACTTCTTTCAATCATTTTCCTTTAATTATCCTTCTTTATTTCCTCTTTCTCTTCCTTCTCATATTTAATCCTATTTTGTACATACTGACAAGAGAGACTCAACTTACTTTATCTGCTGAACTAGTAATCCAATCACACTGTGGTTCTAGAACGTCTCTCTCAGTGCCCACTGATCATTCCATACTGCAAGGACTTAGTGAAGGGACTACACCCTTACACTTTTTTTTTCTCGAACCAGTCCAACCACCTTCAATCGTCACCTTGAATGACAACACGAAAGACGATTACCACTGAATTATTAGGTCCTTTATCTAATCCCGAAGCACTTCTTCGAGCAGCAAACATTAAACGCCGTCGCGAAGCTCTTCTACTCCAACGAGAACAATCCAGACGAGTCGAATCAATCGATCCGGCCTCTGTACCTCTTCCGGCTGACGTACCCGGAATCCGCCCCCCTCCTGATTCGCTAGTTGCAATGACTGATCAATCATCTTCGAGCGGAAAAACACCGCTCATTACATTGTCGACAGATGAAATTCTCCGTCGACTCATGGCCTTTCAAGAATTGAACATTCTCATGTCTCAAGCCGACCGAGAAGCAGTCGCAGAAGACCGACAAGCAGCCGCTGAGGAACGAAACGCAGACGCACTCCGAATAGCTCGTCTGGAGGAAGCCTTGACTATCTTAGCCATCAAACAAGGCCCGTCTGAACCCAGCTCGCTGTCGACCCCAAGCCGAACCGACCTTTCGAAATTTCGTTTCGGCGACGGTCCATTCTTCAAGGGGCCCTTTCGGTCGACTGAACCATTTCTGAAATGGGTTCATAGCTTACAAATCATGTTCTCGACCAAAGCGATCACGCATGACACTGACAAGATCCGTGTCGTGGGCGGCCTAATCATGGAAACCAACCTTCTGGCCTTTTACGCTAACGAGGCCGAGAACATGGTCGACGGCAGCTGGACGGCATTCAAGGACCGTCTTTTTGAAGTCGCATTGCCCGATGGGTGGCAAACCTCCCTCAAGATGAAGATCCGACAACTCAGGATGCACGACAACGAAACCTTTATAGCCTTCAGTACCCATGCGCGTACCCTGCAAAGCTTGTACAACTTCGATAACGTCACCATGGACGACTTCGAGCTTGCAGAATACATTACATTCGGTATCACGGACGATCTTCGTGTCAAAGTGAACGACTTCGGCCTCTTACAAGCCAATCCCTTTGTCTACAGCCACTTCGAAATGAGAACAGCCACCTTCTACGAGGGACTCGTGAAGAAACCAAACCAACGGCCCCGCCAGTCAACCTCATCCTCCACCCCATCCGCTGACCGCCCTACAACTGAGGAAATAATCTGGCGAGTCAACAGCTTCCTTGACACGCAGGGCCGCTGCCATTTCTGTAAGAAACAATGCGGTAGCGCCCTGGGAGCGTGTCCTAACCCCCTCGATCGTTCGCGTGTTGAAATCCCCAGCTCCTTCAAAGCACCACCTATGCCAGAGGGGTGGAAGCCACAACGCCCTCGTAATTCCACACCGTCGACATCCGTTGGACGACCGACTCAAGCCCCAGCTGGCCAAGCCCCACCTCGAGCGGCAACCGTCGCCGGGGTGTCAGAAGACAATCTCTTCCCACCACTGGACACGGCTTCGGTCTCCGCACTGGCCGAACTGGACCAGGAACTTCGTCTGATCGAAGAGGAGGAGTACGTCAAAAGCCCCCCCCCTTCAAATCGACTGATAGTAGATCTGGTACACGACGGCGTCCACTTACGCGGTTTGATTGATACAGGAGCCGAGATCAATCTGATCAGTGAAGCGGCCGTTAATCGTGCACAGTTGACAACCTCAAAGCTAGCTCAACCAACGACAATCCGTCTCGCCCTAGAAAATACGACGGGTCCCCCTCCCTTTGTCTTGGACAAATCCACCACAGCCTCACTACGGGACCCAGTCTCAGGGTTGGAATTCGACTCTGTTTTCTTCAAGTTGGGACCGATCAATGGCCCCTATGACATGATCCTAGGTGCCCCCTTCTTATCCATCTTTTCCATTTCTGTTTCTATGTTATCTCGCTCCATCCACTGTGACCGCACTGGTTGTCAAATATTTGATTACCAAATAAGTAAGCCGGATTAAAGCAATGTAGACAATATTCCCCATCCAACTGAACCTACTGAGCCACTGCCACCTGAGTGGATAGAGACGGAGAAAGCCTTCCTACTAGAGTTCGAAGACCTGTTCCCACAGGACATCCCGGCTGTTTCTGAGGAAGCGGAAGCCGATGGCTTATTCAAGGACGGTTCCTTTCCAGCTAAACTGCAAAGTGAAAGCTCCAAAGTCCGAAACCACATTGTCCTCAAGGACCCGGATGCGATGTTCAACGAATGTCAATATCCCTATCCACAAAAGTATCTCCGCGCGTGGCGGCAACTGTTCGAGCAACACTTGGAAGCAGGACGAATCCGCCGCTCCAGTAGTCAATACGCGTCGGCGAGCTTTATCATACCTAAGAAAGATCCGTCAGCTTTACCCAGGTGGATCTGCGATTATAGGAAACTTAATGAAAACACCGTTCGTGATCGATCCCCACTCCCCAACGTGGATGAAATGGTCCGACTGGTCTCTTCAGGGAAGATATTCTCCATACTTGACCAAACGAATGCCTTTTTTCAAACTCGTATGCGGGAAGCTGACATTCCCTTGACAGCTGTAAAGACGCCGTGGGGCCTAGTCGAGTGGTGTGTCATGCCCATGGGACTCACCAACGCGCCGGCTACACATCAGGCCAGACTAGAAGAAGCACTGGGGAGTTTGATTGGGGACTGCTGCGTCGTCTATCTCGACGATATTGTGGTCTTCTCCGACTCGTACTATCAACACCGGCTCCACCTCCGGCAAGTGCTACAACGCTTGCGCGCTGCCACGCTGTATTGCAGCCCGAAGAAAACCCAGCTCTTTCGCCAACGAATAAAGTTCCTTGGCCACTGGATTTCTGCGGACGGGTTGTCGGCGGATGACAAGAAGGTAGCAAAGATTCTGGACTGGCCTTCGCCCCGTTCGGCAAAAGCACTGAAAAGGTTCCTTGGAACCGTTCAGTGGATGAAAAAATTCATCTGGGGGCTGCAAAAATACGTCGGTACACTCACTCCTCTGACCAGCTCGAAGCTCGACCCTAAGGACTTCCAATGGGGTGAGAAAGAAGAAAAAGCCTTTCAAAAGATCAAGAGTATCATGACCTCGCTTCCTTGCCTGAAGAATATTGACTACGACACTGACGACCCTTTGTGGCTGTTCACGGACGCCAGTGGGGTCGGTTTGGGAGCAGCACTCTTTCAGGGTAAGGACTGGAAGGAAGCATCTCCCATAGCATACGAATCCCACCTCATGTCACCAGCCAAGCGGAACTACCCAGTACACGAACAAGAGTTGTTAGCGGTAATCCACGCGCTACAAAAATGGAAGATGTTATTGCTTGGGATGAAAATCAATGTGATGACAGATCACCATTCACTCACTTACCTACTGAAACAACGCAACCTCAGTCGCCGTCAGGCTCGTTGGACGGAAATCTTAGCTGATTTTGATCTCCACTTCGAGTATATCCGCGGCGAAGACAACACCGTTGCGGACGCACTATCAAGGAAATCTTTGTTGGACAAAGAGCCCCTCATTGAACCAGCAGACGTCGCGTGTGTAGCAACCTTGACAGAACTGGGGACCGAAATTTCTAGCTCCTTCAAGGAAACAATCATCAAAGGATACGGCAACGACCCCTTTTGCGTGGCACTACACAATGTCCTTCCACTCCGAGAGGATTGCCTTGAACGGGAAGGGCTACTATTCATTGAAAATCGACTTCTGATTCCAAAGCTGCCTGATCTGCGTCGCAATCTCATTCGAGAGGCACATGACCGACTGGGACACCTCGGCTACTTCAAGACAGTGGTGGAAATGCGACGGGATTTCTTCTGGCCGGGGATGTCGAAAGATGTACGACTGTTTGTCCAGGGGTGTGAAACCTGCCAGCGGACGAAGGCGCCGACAGCCGCCCCCACAGGAAAGATGCTAACTCCTCCTATCCCATGGGTACCTCTAGACCATCTTGCGATTGACTTCGTCGGCCCGCTTCGATCAGCCACCCACTATGACATGATCCTGACATGCACCTGTCGCATGTCAGGATTCACTCGGTTGATCCCAGTTTTACAGAAGGATACAGCCGAAAAGACCGCCGCCCAATTCTTCACTGGTTGGCTCGCGACCTTCGGCTCCCCCGCGTCGATCATCAGTGATCGAGACAAGAGTTGGACTTCTCGGTTTTGGAAGGCTCTTATGGTGAAGATGTCCATCAAATTTCACATGACATCGGCCTTCCATCCGCAAGCTGATGGTCGTAGTGAACGAACCAACAAAACCGTTGGACAAATCCTCCGAGTTTTCACGGCCAAACGCCAAAGCCGCTGGCTTGAAGCACTACCGGCGGCCGAGTTCGCCATTAACAGCGCCGTCAATGTAGCGACGGGTTTCAGCCCTTTTGAACTGGTGTTTGGTCGCCGTCCACGCCTTTTCGCCTCAACTGACGGACCATCCGATGGCCCACCTGCACTGGACAAGTGGCTACAGCAGCGGGAAAGTTGCTGGATGGAAGCTTGCGATGCCTTGTGGACCAGTCGAATCAAACAAGCCCTCCAACACAATAAGCATCGCCGGGATCTTCCTCCACTGTCGACGGGCTCTTGGGTCCTCCTGGATTCAGCGGACTGGCGGGGAAGACATCAAGGCGGCACCGACAAGCTCAAGGAACGCTTTGAAGGGCCCTATCGTGTCAACAAGGTTTTCAACAACGGCCAGAACGTCCAACTGGACCTCCCAGAAGGTGACGGCCGCCACAACTCACTCCACATTTTGAAAGTGAAGCCTTTTTTTATGCCGGATGGATTAGCAAAGTTGGATGATGTCAAAGTAAGTTCCATCCAATAGTGCACCTCCGGGCATATCTACTATGTGAAGTTTTAGCATTACCTTGGCCACCGCTGTGAGCGTCATATTGGTTTTTGCCTCTTCTCCTTAGGTGGACCTCGACCGCTTCAACTCTGGACAACCAAACCCTCCCAGCCCTGCCTCACCCACCTATTCCTCTTCCCTCTTCCTTTTAGCCTCATCCTCATCACTCCTTGACCCTTCCTCTATCATCCTTTTCTTTTTCCTCTCTTTCTTCTTCCCCTCATTTTCTTTCCTTTTTCCTTCCTCCTTTTTCTCTTGCCTCTTTTCTCAAAACTCTTTTAAATAGGGGGGGAGACTGTGAAACCCCAACTCACTAGTTTCACATAACAATCACAGAACAACCAACTACTTCAACTCACCGCCCCGCTCCCCCTTCTAGTTCAGCAGAGACTCAACTTACTTTATCTGCTGAACTAGGTAAGCCAGAAACACTTCACTTCTTTCAATCATTTTCCTTTAATTATCCTTCTTTATTTCCTCTTTCTCTTCCTTCTCATATTTAATCCTATTTTGTACATACTGACAAGAGAGACTCAACTTACTTTATCTGCTGAACTAGTAATCCAATCACACTGTGGTTCTAGAACGTCTCTCTCAGCGCCCACTGATCATTCCATACTGCAAGGACTTAGTGAAGGGACTACACCCTTACAGTCCTACCCGCCAACATCCCCGCAGAAGGTCGAAAGGCCCATGGGGAAAGCTAGGATTAGTGACGAGGGGGTGTGTGCTTACAGCACAATAACACCCCCGCAATGTGAGTTTGACAACCCCCCACCCCATACTTTACTGCCTGAGACAGCTGGCAAGCTTGTACGCCTTGTAGATAGATTCGCAAGCCCCGCCAAGAACCCCAAGACTCGACACTCTGACCAGGTACCCGATGAAAGTATTGCTACTGCCAAGGCAGTATTGTCCTCTCCGCCAACATCCCCGCATACGGTCTACAGGCCCATGGGGAAAGCTAGGATTAGTGACGAGGGGGTGTGTGCTTTTAGCACAATAACACCCCCGCAATGTGAGTCTGATAGATCTCCCCCGCATTTGAATCCCGAAACAGCTGGCAAGCCTCTTTTCCCCCTAGGACATACCCCTGCAGTGATCAGCGCGGCCAAAACATCGTGGTCGGCATCGGCCCGATTGGCAGAAAAAGGGAAAGCCACAACTGCGGAGCGGACTACAGAAGAATTAGTACCGCGGTGCTACCACCGGCACCTTGACATGTTCCGGAAATCAAGTGCCATGAGACTTCCCCCGCGAAGAAAGTATGACTTCCGCGTAGATCTGATCCCAGGAGCCACCCCACAGGCCGGAAGAATCATCCCGCTATCCCCAGCAGAGAACCAGGCACTTGATATTATGATTGCCGAAGGACTGACGAGCGGGACCATTCGACGGACCACATCCCCGTGGGCGGCACCGGTACTATTCACTGGAAAGAAGGACGGAAACCTGCAACCCTGTTTTGACTACAGGAGACTCAACGCGGTAACGGTGAAGAACAAGTACCCGCTCCCACTGACAATGGACTTAGTTGACAGCCTTTTGGATGCGGACACATTCACAAAGCTCGACCTCCGCAACGCATATGGACACCTCAGAGTTGCGGAAGGTGACGAAGATAAGCTGGCTTTCATCTGCAGGGCAGGACAATTTGCCCCGCTTACCATGCCCTTCGGTCCCACGGGAGCGCCAGGATACTTCCAATACTTCATGCAAGACATCCTCCTCGGACGGATTGGGAAAGACACCGCTGCATACCTAGATGACATCATGATCTACACGCGGAAAGGGTCGGACCATGCGGAAGCGGTGGGCAGTATACTGGACACATTGAGCAAGCACCAATTGTGGCTGAAACCCGAAAAGTGTGAATTTTCAAGGCCGGAAGTGGAATACCTAGGATTATTGATATCATGCAACCGGATCAGAATGGACCCCGCAAAGGTGCAAGCAGTAACCGACTGGCCCGCACCAAAGAATGTCACCAAACTTCAACGATTCATTGGGTTTGCTAATTTTTACCGCCGATTCATCGACCATTTCTCAGGAAAGACCAGACCGCACCATAACCTGACAAGAGTAGAGACCCCCTTTGTGTGGGACGCCAAGTGCAACTCTGCATTTGAATCCCTCAAAACCGCCTTCACATCCGCCCCAATCCTGAAAATCACAGACCCGTACAAACCGTTTGTCCTCGAATGTGATTGCTCCGATTTCGCGCTTGGCGCGGTACTGTCCCAGGTTTGCACCAAGGACCAGGAACTTCACCCAGTAGCTTACCTGTCTCGATCCCTTGTACAGGCGGAACGCAACTATGAGATCTTTGACAAAGAGTTACTGGCTATTGTGGATGCCTTCAAAGAGTGGCGGCAATACCTAGAGGGGAACCCACACCGATTGACGGCAATTGTATACAACGATCACCGTAATTTGGAAAGCTTCATGACAACCAAGCAGCTCACAAGAAGACAGGCAAGATGGGCGGAGACCATGGGATGTTTTGACTTCGAGATCATATTCCGACCAGGACGCCAATCGACAAAACCCGACGCCCTATCCCGCAGACCGGACCTTGCCCCAGCACCGGGAGAAAAGCTGACCTTTGGTCAGCTTTTAAAGCCAGGTAACATCACCGAGCGGACTTTTGAGGAGCTTGCAGAATGTGCGGAATTGGACAGCTGGTTTCTGGACGAATCAATTCAAATGGATGTGAAAGGATTTGAGGCGAAACTAGAGTTTACTATTTCAGTACAAAGTAAAACAATGATGACAAACAAAATAGATTGAGAAGACAATAAGAATTACCTAGAGGACCGTGAGTAATGAGTCAGAGAAAGAAACAGAAAGAGAGAAACAAACAAGACAAACAAGCAAGAAAGAGAGACTAATAAAACAGGAATCAGCAAACAGACTGTGAGATGGAAAGTGAAAGAAGAGAAATTATTCTACCACTACTCTTCAGTCTTGCAGCTGATGACCCCGCGGCAACGACGACGACGATAGGTTGATGGCTATGGCGTGTGGTCGTTGAGTGTGTTCAGATTGGTTGGTTCCGGGCGAGGTGAGGAAAGACTTGAGTTTGGTGATTCTCTGAGATTTAAACGTGGAGGGCTGCGGGCCCGGGCTGAATGAGATGGACGCGCGCGGCCTGAATTCTAAGATTCTGACAGGATGATGGGGAAAATTGGTTTGAGGTGGACGTGATGGGGACTGATTTGGAAGATGCGGGAACGGACGACCTAGTGTTGTCTGACGCCGAAATCATTGCCAGGATTAGAGAACTGACCCCACATGACCCAAAATTGGCTGACTGGATTAAGCTGTTACAGAAACCGACAGGGGACCACAACAGGTATGCGGAAGCCAATGGGGTACTCTATGACAAGGGACGGATAGTGGTACCAGCGGACTCGGCATTGCGGACGATAATCCTCAAAAGTCAACACGGCACAAAGTCCGCAGGCCACCCAGGCAGATCCCGCACGTTGGCATTAGTACGGAGGAGTTTTGTGTGGATTGGAATGAAGAGATTTTTCAACCAGTACGTAGACGGATGTGATTCATGCCAAAGAGTCAAATCTAGCACTCGACGGCCGTTTGGAACATTAGAACCCCTCCTGATCCCCGCAGGCCCATGGACGGACATTAGCTATGATTTGATCACTGATCTCCCTGAATCCCGCTTGAGTGACAGCATACTAACAGTAGTAGACCGACTGACCAAGATGGCCCACTTCATCCCATGCAAGAAAACCATGAACGCGGAACAACTAGCAGAACTGATGGCAGAACACGTATGGAAACTCCATGGAACCCCCAAGACAATTGTCTCGGACCGGGGAAGTATTTTTATCTCCCAAATCACAGGTGAATTGAGCTCCCGCATGGGGATTAGACTACAGCCATCCACAGCGTACCACCCAAGGACAGATGGACAATCCGAAATTGCCAACAAAGCAGTTGAGAAATACCTGCGGCACTTTGTTTGCTACCAACAGAACGATTGGGCCCCACTCCTCCCAATGGCCAAATTTGCTTACAACAACAACGACCACACCTCGACAGGAGTTTCCCCGTTCAAAGCCAACTACGGATTCAACCCGGCATATAGCGGAACCCCCTCAACAGAACAATGCATCCCCGCAGTAGAGGAACGACTCCGCAAACTTGCGGAGGTCCAAGGAGAACTCAAGCATTGCTTAGAAGAGGCGCAAGAAACAATGAAAGGCCAATTTGACAAGAAAACAAGGGAAACACCGGAATGGGACGTAGGGGACGAAGTATGGCTAGACGGACGCAACATTTCAACGACCCGCCCCAGCCCAAAATTGGAACATAGATGGCTGGGACCTTTCTCTATCTGTAAAAGAATCTCAAGATCCGTGTATAAGCTAACACTACCTATATCCATGCGGGGGGTACACCCCGTATTTCACGTATCAATACTCCGCAAACACAGACCCAAAAAAATTGCGGAACGACGGAGGGAAGACCCGGAACCAATTACAGCGGACGGCGGGGATGAGTGGGAAGTCAAAGAGGTACTGGACTGTAAAAGACGACGCGGGAAGACCCATTACCTGGTCAGCTGGAAGGGATTTGGAACAGAAGACAACTCATGGGAACCGACAGAAAACTTGAAGAATTGTGAGGAACTGGTAGCGGGATTTAATTCAAGATTTCCAAATGCGGCAACTACTCATCGGCGGAGGCGGAGAAGGAAGTGAGGAACAAAATTGATAAGAGGTGGAATTTTTTCTTTTTTCCTTGATGGGCAAATGAGTGGAGGATTTAGCATTAAAAGGGGGATAATGTCATGAGCCGTATTGCGGGCCTGCCCGCACCAAAGCCCGCACCACATGTAGATAGTCTATCACATACATGTCACAGACAGACCACTATATAGTCTGTCAGGACGAGGATCCACATCTCTTCCTCATCCTGCAATCTACATTATAGGATCCCGAAACCCCAGAACCCCAGAGCCTTCCTCTCCACAGATCAGACCATAACAAGGAGGAGGTTTGTTTTCATTTCATCATTGAATTTTCCAGGCTTTTTTTATGGGTCTTGACAAGGTTGGGTTCCTTGGCCTTGATGCGCTGGATTTGGCGCCAGGAGACGTTGTATGCTGCCATTGCATCAACAAACTTCATTCCTTTTCCAATAATGTTTTCGCGGATACGCTCTTGTACTTTGGGCTTGATTATACCATTTGGTCTGCGTTCATTGTGTGTAAGCCAATTGTTCTTGTGGGTACTTTTTTTGTTTATTTTTCCTTTTCCTTTTTGTACTTGTTCCTTTCAAATTGTTCTTCAATTAAGATCTTGCAGCGCTTGAGCAAGTGCATGGGCCTTTTTTTTCTTGGGTTCTATTTCGAAGTTGTTGGGATCCATGAGGCAAGATTCCAACATCAAGACTGTATTTTTGAGAAATGAAAAATAGATCAGAAAAACAGATTGTTGAATCAGAGTGGATGAAAATGAAACAAGAAAAGGAAAAGAGGAGAGAAGAAAAACTCACTTTGAAATGGGGTGAGAGGCAGTTCAGCGCGGTGAGTATTTGAGATCCAATGATTGTGTCAGCCAACAGCTTGAAACGGGCCAAGGGAAACTTGGCTATGTGCCAAGTCCCGCGGCCCGCTCAACCTGGCAAAACAAGCCCTCTTGGCACATCCCAAACCCCCTGTGGCACTTGGCCACACGGGATTTGGGTATGTGCCTAGACTGGCTTGCTACACCATAAATTTACTACTACTACAGCACCATAGGATATTATACAAGGTATTGATTAATAAATAAATATTAACTACATAAAACATAAATATTACATAAATTAAATATTGTCTTAGGTTGTAACCAATACAACCCCTTTGATAATGGACACTAGGCTGGAGGCTCTTGACACACACCTGTAGCGGCAAGTAGCTGTGAGCTAAACAACAAAGAGAAACTAGTAGGATAGGTGGAGGCACAGATGTAGCAACAAGTAGCTGTGAGCTAAACAACAAACTTACACAAGTAAGATAGGTGGAGGTACACCTGAGATGATCAGAAGAAACCATTTCAGATAAGACAACTTATGAGAACAGAGAGATAAGACTTTTAGGCATACCTGCAAACCAGAGTGATATAATTTGAGTGAGTAGGATGAGATTGAGAAATAGTAGTGAAGATGAATAATGTACAACTGAGTTAAAATGAAGCATCTGCATTAGGTTTTTTTTGTCCCATAAAATGACTCAAATCTAACCAGTACTAATCCGCAGCATGGCAACTGAGAGAATACCATACTTGAGCAACATCAACATTTGAACATGATAGTACACACCCTAAATACCAGTGAGTGAACTTGGATTTCTGATTGATTGGTTGTGATCAACCAATTTTAAATGGGTGGAGAACATCCAAGTCTAACTGAGATACCCAAAGCCTATCCAGTTGTGCTGGAAGTGAAGTGAAAATGTCAAGTGCCTTGCCAATTTCAAACATGAGCTTCTCAGAGCATCCACAGTTCTCTCTGTAAAGTGGCTTGGTAAGCCAAATTTACAGAGAAAGACCCCCCTCACATCCCAATTGTCAGCCTCCCTGATGCCAAGGACAAGTCCTTCTAGCTACAGGTGGTGCACGAATATATGGAAAGAGTATATTAACTCTGGGTAAGGTACAATTTTACAATTCCCAAAAGATATGGGGGAATTGTGACATAAAATTTGAGAGAAAAATAGGTTAATAATTATATTAAATAAATTTAATATAATTAAAAACCAGAGGGGCCTGATAAATCAGGGGTGGTTTAGATCCCTCTAAGGTATCTTACAAATAAATGCAGAGGATTTAGGTACCTGGAACACTGGGGCCTGTTGGAACAGGGGTGGTTTAATCCCAGGAATGGAAATGGGGGAATATCTTCAAGAAAAGGGTTATTACTTACTAGTAATAAACCTTGAGGGATCTTGGAGATATTCTGGGTGAAACTGGACAGTTTGAAGCGCTTGGATGGATGGTTGGTGGAGCTTGATGGGCACTGTGAAGTTGTTGGGGAAGACAGGGCTAAAGAATAACTACTAAGAAGCTTACCAGACTGTGTTATAAAGATGTATATATCTAATAAGGAGTGGGTAAGGTTGTTAGTGGGTATTGGGAAGCATGAGGAGCCTTCTTTGGGCGGTTGAAGAGCTCCTTAAATAGTCTTGGGTTCCCCCTGGGGACCCTGTAGGTATTATTGGCCAACTTGTGGGATCTTTGGACCACATTTTGGCCATTTTTGCTTTCTTGGTGACGCTTCAGCAGCCTCTGCTTTGAATACACGTCACCAATTGATTTGATTAATGTATTTACATATTTATATTGTCTTACAGTCTGTGGTACATCAGTACTGGTTGTTATAGATTTAATACTAGTGGCTTATTTGTATTTTATAATAAGCCACAGTATTGTTTATACTGTTTGTTCAGTCAGTATATTTTTATTTATATGTATAAATAATAATACACTCTAATATAATTAATTATTTAATCCCCAGTAACCTTTATTGCATATGTAACAAGTGTAATGAGGTCACTGGGGCGTGTTTTTACTGATTTGGGTGTACCTGAGTGACTGTGGAGTCTGCGTGCCAGCTGAGAGCCTGTAAGGGGCTTAATGCTTGCGCGGGGGCTTGTATCCCAACTTTGGCGCGGGCTCTCAGTCACGCGGGTTGAACTTCAAGTTCTGCGGACTGCGGTACGCGGGGTTTGAGTAAAACACGGTGTATTTACACTATCTCCCCTAATTTACACAACACCTCATTTCCGTGACTGGAAATGGGGTTTAAGCATATGTATTTACATATATAAGCATTTTACTTGATGCAAGTGCCTTTTATTAAAGGTACTTGCTAATTCTTGTATGCTAATTTACATAGTGAAGGAGTGAGAATTAGGGGTACCTGTGAGTGAGGTACCCTAGGTTAATTTTAGTGTAGATTCAGAATATCAAATAATATTCTAACTATTATTTGATATTACATATTTTTTATAATAATTTTTGTAGGAAACTTGTGACAGGTTGCTCTGTCATAGTAGCAAGCTGACACCAATTGTGACTTATTTGGGCCTCTTTAGATAGAGATTTCTTGGGAACCTTGGTAGGGGTCTCTAAATTTATGGACCTCTACCAAGCTTGGTAGGGTAAATATTTACAGCCCCTATCAACATCACAGCACAAAACTAACCAGAAAACAAAATACCAAACAAGTTGAAAAGTCCCCAAGTGTGGGGAAGCTTGTTTTGGCAGTTGTGCAAGTCCCGTACCAAGGTGTGGAATCTTGGTAGGGTAACCACAGAGCTCCATTGTCAACAAACTGTACTCTATTCCACTGATTGTGGCGTGTACAGTAAGGAATAAAAAGTCTTACACTTAACAAAGTGTAATAAAGATAACAATAACCACAATTACTTTGGTGTTTTGGTTAAAACACTAAGTACAAAAATAAACAGGTTACTACCCTGCTGCCAGACTTCTGTTATGGGAATAAATATCCTCAGAAGGGCTAACCAGACTTTAACATGGTTCTTCCAATTAAATTAAGAGTATTAATTTAATTGGGGGGGGTTTTTGAAGAACTCTAACTATAAAAGATATTTATAAGTAAAGAAGGCCAGTCCTCCTGACTTACAGGAGAAGGTGTACGCCTTGGTATCTTATAATAAGTTATCTAATTATGGTTAAAGTTGATGGGGGAGGATCTCTTCAATTTGGTGAAGAAACCTCCTCCTTAAATAATAATTATATTTGGATTAATCCTTCTGCAATTCATTTGACAGTGGGGATTGGGGGAATTTTGGCAGGTGAATCTGATCATCCTGTTCGTGGTAAGAAGTGAAACATAGTGTCATTTTTTAATTAAAATGATGCCATAGTTATTTCACATTAATTAAAATATTTTAATGTTTATTTCACTTAATTAAACTAAATAATTATTAAATACATGTACATATAAATTCCTTTGGGGTTAGTGCTTGAAAAAGTGCTTGCTCTGGAGAGCTAACCAGGTGGGAATTAATTTATAAGTTTTTATTGCATATTTAATATATTTTACATAAAGATTTACCTTAATTTATGTGTAATTTTATACTATAAATTACTATGTGTTAATCTTGGATCTTCCAGGATTTTCAAGAAGAAAACTATACCAATAAATGGTTCTTTATCCACTTATTGCATGTTTGAAAATTAATTTTCCAAAGATTTTCATTAATTAAAATACAACTTATTTTAGGTAAAAAATAGATATAATGTTGGAAGGATTTTGGGAGAATGTGGTCATGAGTGTGGCGTGAACTTAGGTCCTTCTGTTTATATCAGTTATTTCTAAGCTAGTCTTTAACTGTTAGACTATTATACAATGTGGTGAAACGAGGAAGTCTAATTTCCAGCATGGTGAGAATGTCAATGTAAATAAAAGATAATAAAAAATGAAGAATAATTATAATTATTCAAGCTTGCAGTTTCAAGTATTACATGTTACATACTACATGTAATATCTTGGTGGCTGACATCCATAACCTCTCCGCAGTTGCGGAAAAGCTAGCAAAACAACTGTGGATGCTCTAAAGTAAATATATAAAAATCAACCCAATAATGCATTCTTTCACTACCATCATAATTAGATGGTGGAGGTCATCCTAATTAAACTGGGATGCACTTAGAATTCACAATTGGTTAATCTCAACTGATGAGATAAATTCCTATTGAGACCAACTAAGGTTGAATTGGTGGTGTTTATCTCAGTTTTCCTGGAATACCCTTAGCCCAGTCAATTATTTTGGAAGTGGTTTGATTTTCTCAAAGAAGATAGCAAACATAGATACAATATGGGATCAGGGATCAAAATCAGATCCAAAGCAAAGCTGCACTGCCTGTGGTGTTACCGGGTGGAAGTGTCATCGGCTTACGTAATCGAGACTGCCTCACTGCCAAGCAGCCCAGCCCAACACTTCCAATAAATCTCACCAGCATCATCTCTCTCAAACTCTCCTGGAGCCTTGGAAATAGATATCTAGTCGATACAAGTATGTATTTATGTGCAAACTTCACAACCCGAAATCCTCCACATCTTTTCCAGCCTTACTGACTGATATACTTGCGTTGGTAGCCCTTTTTTCGTCACTTGACTCCATACTATCTGGTTCGATTGGTCTTCATCTCTAGTCTATCATGTCGCGTGCGCGCGATCTCCGAGCCTTTCAACCTAAAACACCACCCAATGCCCAATCGAGTGAATCACCAAGGTCTCAGCAAGCCTTTCGATCACCGGCTTCACTCACGTCAGCCCATGATTTCCGAGAGCGAGAAGACTCATCCTTGCCCCCTGGTTCGGCCCCGCCCATGAGACCACAACGTAGTGCTGCCCGACAGCCTGGTATCATCATCAGCAATCCATCCTCTACCGCAAACTCAAGTGGAATCAAGCATTCCTCACCAGCACCACCCCAGGGTGCTCCCTATGAAGCTCGCTACCAGCATACTCGTGGCCGTTCTGATTCCTCTAGTCGACAAGCCAGCTCCAACCTTTCTCGCCCAAGTGGAAGTAATAACAAACTTTATCAAGCCGTTAATAGTCGACCGGACATGGCACGTGCCCCAAATTCAACTTCGAGAATACAAGAAAATGGGAATGGTTATCTTGATCGGAATTATCGAGCGCGAGATGACGGATATCCTTCAGAGCCTCGAAACCGTCATTTTAATGATATTGAACAACGACCGTCAACTTCTTCCTCCACTGGATCATTTGATAATGAGGCAAACCGTGATTTGTTGTCAGCCAACGATTTGAAAGATGCCAAGAGGATGCATGGCGCACGTAATGTCATCGAAGTCTTTTCCAGTCAAGCCGAAAAACGATCTAATCAGAAAGCACGTGCTGTTCGCAGCCCACCTCTCATGGATCAATCAGAATCTCCCATGATTCCCAGTATGTTCCAAGATCAATCGTATCCCCGCACACCCGGCTTTGGAGAGATCGAGCGGGTACTCCAGAAAATTAAGCTTTACTGGGATGCTACTGGGATCGCTGGGACCTCAAACCAAGAAGGGCCATTCGGATACTCGGTTCCTTCCTCTGCAACAGTCCCCTTTTCAGCCGTTGGTCTAGCCTTAGATCTACTAGATAGTGAGAACCCAGAGCTCGCCAAGGCTGCGAGTAGAGCCAAAGATATGATCAATAAGAAGGGCGGTCTGGTACCTTCACTATCATCATTTCTTCAACTCAAAGCTGAACTTGAAAAGGCCTTACAATTAACAATTCAGGGAAATTACCGTCAATTCGACGCCTCAGTCAATTGTTACAAACTTGTTAAAGTTAGTGTTGAGAGCAACTATAAGAAGGTGGCAGAACTCAAAGCGAAATTGGTCGAATGTAGGGCTACCTTAGGCAATGGTAGCCCTTTGTCAGCCTTCAACAACGCAGTGGGTGGAAAAGGGACTGAAATGAAAGTGCTGCAAGCAAGAAGGGAGGTACTTCGAGAAATGTTGAAACTGATTGATACCATGTGCGCGCGTAACTTTTATATTTTATACTCTCCTCACATTAATCACTCTCCCACCTTGAAGCCTAATCGTGTTTTTCTATCCCCTTTCAAACAAACAAACAAACATGGCGCAGTGAACGACTGAAACAAGTGCCTGAAAGGCTCGAAGGCTTGATATCTTCGAAAAGCTTCCTGTCTGCGACTGTGCTGCTGGTAAGGTCCTTGAAAGTTATTAACAAGCCCGAGTTAGCTGAAATTGGTGGCTTGAGCGACTTACGGACTTATTTGGTCAATCAAGAATCCGTGATGTTTGAGATGTTAATTGAAGAATTACACAATCATCTGTACCTCAAAAACTACTTTTGTAACTCAAAGTGGCGTGCCTATCGACCAGGTCAAGTTACCTGTAAGTATTCATTCATCTTTTAGTACTTTTTTTAGGTGAAAATTTGTTAACCAACCCTCTCGAACCTTTTTGGATATCATTTTAGTGCCAGTAATTCATACACCCGATGAGTCAGCTACAGCCCCCTTCGGTTTCTCTTTTGAACCAGATGTAGCCGCTCATCCATCATCGTACCATGCTGCAGCCTCATCTAACAAGAATACAAGTATGGAAAACTTCAATGCACCCTCTAGCCCCATACCTTATTTACGGAATTACCTAAACGACCTCATGACACAACCACAATCAAATCCTCTCGTGGAGGAAGCTGATCTCTTCCTAGAGCTCCCCTCCACGTCTCTTCACTCCGAAATGGGCGCTGACCACGGCCGAAGACTGCCCACTTCGAATAGCAGCATGGTCGGCAAGAAGCGAAGAAACCCGTCGGCCAATCCTGAACTAGACTCATTCAAGTATATCGAGAGTTTGATTGAAAGTTTCACTGTTCTTGGAAAACTTAGTCTGGGTCTTGATACCGTCCTTCAACGGGTGCCTGTCGAAGTTTATTCACTAGTCGAGAGTACTTTGAGTGAAGTTGACGAAAGGCACGAGAATACCAAACGATTCTTCCGATCCTCGTCTACGAACAAAAACGCCTTGAAGAGTAACATGAACATGATTGTCTTGATGATTACTACTAGCCAGGAATCTCCATCTGGAAACTTGGAGATGAAATCTATGCCAAATCGCGCAAATCAACGATTCTCTCTATTCAAACCAAATGGTAACGAGCTAAGGGAATTAGAATCGGTTATTCACATACTCCAAGACTTTTTTTGGACACTTTATTCTAAGTTTGATGCCACCTTACAGTCATTTAGAGTCCTCCACGAAGTCTCCTTGCGGATCAGTGAACGGAAGAGTTTCAAGGAAGAAGGCATGGAATCTAACCTAGTTTTGTTCTCGTTACTAGAGGTTTGGAAACCAATTCAGAGTGAATTGTTGGCATTGATCCATGCGTATCTGACCGAGTCAGGAGACGATCAGTTTGCAAGCACAGACAAAATTCAAGCAAACTCAACCAACAAAACTTCTACAACTACTTCTACCACTCGAAACCCAATGACATCGATCGCAGAGGTACTAAAAATTGGTCTAGGTGGAACGACTTCGACAACCAATGCGAATACAGCCTGGAAAGATTCGAACAAGCAACTCTTTAAATTCAAGGATGCCGGGCTCAAGCAAGCCCATAAGGATTTTAAGGCTCACGAGGCGAATTTGTATTCGGCTTTGAAGGTCTCCGTGCCTGGACTGGTGCTCGATTCAACAGCTTCAAATCTCCAAGCAAATGGTGCAGTAGTGTTGACGACTGGGGTAATGATGACCGATGATAACTCGGGTGGTCGTGGGAACAGTACTCATAAGCTACTAGTTCAACCGGACGCATTTCACATCACTCACTTATTCAAGCCCACCTTGGAGTTTCTCAAACGGGCCAAGGAGGTGCTGCCGAGTGGTGTGGTCATGGTCTCAAACGATGACCCCTCACATCCATCTGTTCCCATCTCCGGGGCTGATGAAACCGGTCTCACTTCTAGCACGCGTGACGATTGGGACGAGCATGCTCACATGAATCTGGCCCAATTCGGTGGATTTTCGGGATTCTTAGACGAGTTTGTCTTACACACTTTTCTACCTCAGCTAGAGGAAAAAGTGATTTATATGTTCGAACATTCAGTTAATGGTTCGTAATGGCTTGTTTTTTCTTAGGCTTTGGTTTTCTGTAATGCTGACTGAACCCTTCCTTTTACAGCACCGGATGCATTTCAAGACGATACGTCCCAGCAACATGAAACTAACACACCGGTCATTAGCTCAGTATCTCACCAGCAGAAGCTGAGCTCATCTGTGCCTGTTGCCAAAGTAAGATTCAAGCCTCTGTTTACTTGCGCTTCCACTGTCTCCTTGGAAGTCCAGGGCCACAATACTGATTTGAAGGTTCAGTCACTTCGAGCTATAGTGGCACTTATTGAATGTCTAGGCAGTTTGCTGCAATCGACGTCATTCCACCAAGAGAAGTATGGCCGACTGATGATCAGTATCGTGGTACAATATTATCAAAAGTGCCACGAACGCTTCAAAGGTTTATTATGTCCAATGATATATTTCACCATTGAAGCTCAAGTGCCATATCTGAACATCAAGTTGTCTTTTTGCTCTTAGAATTGGTTGTTCGAGAATCGGCGGAAACTACAACAATAATAGACGAGACTAACCCTCACGCAAATCTCAAGCTTGCCGCCGATTGGGCTCAGAAACCAGAAATCATCAAACATTTGAAATTATTACAGTCGTCTTCTGTAAGCCGACTCCTGTTCGAAATCTTCTTTCGGTAATTTGGCAAAACTCGCCCTGGGGCTTAGTATGCATTGGATTGTATTTACAGCCGGGCAAAACCAGTACGAAGAAGCTATTGAAGAAGCTGTGCAAGACAGAGGAACGATATCTAACGTCTCGGGCTGATTTGGCCCCGATTGACTTAATCCAATCTTCTAAGAAAGTTGCCGCTTCAGCTCATCTGTACAACACTTTAGTCAGTATCTTTCTTACCATCACGCTCGCCATTAACGAAAAACATCCTTAGCCCAAACTAATACTTCACATGAATAGCTATCATTTATGTCTTTTATTCGCCGGCTGGGCAATACCGTCAAGCCAATCCCAGATTCAGAAAGTGAGTCCGGGCTCGAGATTGGACGATTGGAAGCTGACTGGTCGAAAGAGTTCGGAGCCTCAATCAAGACATCAGAGCACACAAAAACAAGCTTTCGGATGCCTTTGACTCATTCATTAATGCGGTGAGCAGCTCCCTTGGAAAAGAAAAGGGAGAGGGGGGCAGTATCAACTGATGAAATCATCAACTGGACTTGTTTATTGAGCGCAGGCAATTTCAATTGGTTCACCGGTCATTCTCTACTTTGGCGCAAACGATCCTGTTCACGATACATCTTGAACTTCGATTAGAAACCTATTATCACATCGAGCAAACGTTTGTGCGAGGGAATTACTTCTTGAGTCGGTCGGACTCAATCGAGCCGCATTCGAAGATTATCGAACTCAACAGTCTGATTAGCGGTTATTCGGAAAGCTCGATCGTCAAGAATCTCGTCCGAACTGAAGATCGAAGGTTTCCTTTTCTTGGTCTTGTCAACCTCATCGACGATCTGATGATCACGAATGTCAAGAAACTCACGTTGGCCAACGAGATCGGGTTTAAGAAGTTGGCTAAAAACTCGATCGCTCTTCAACAAAATATGAAGTCGGTGTTATTAAATAACCGTCTCCTCTATCACCAAGACTTTTCAAACGATCTTCAGATAGACCCGAATAATGTTTTGACCATCGATGTCAAATCATCTCTTACGCTTGATCTCAATTTCGAGAGGTGCAGGAAGTTTTGGGAGATTGCTTCCAAGGGTCCTCAGGTGAGTGATCGAAGGCGCATTTATTGGGTAGTGGATTATTGAGTTTCCATCTTCCACTCACCATACTCTGACTCTGAAAATGTAGGCGGTGATGGAATCGATCCGAAGGGGGGATAACTACAAATTTGAAGAATATCGACAACTGCTAGAGCTACTCTGTCTAAACGACCGGACCCCGCCGGGGGGGCAGACATCATCCGTAATGAGCCACCAACACGCCGATGAAAGCCAGCTCAACAGCACACGTGGGGATGGGGCTGAGTCGAGTAATAGAGCTTCGCTGAAGTTCCCAGACGATTTTCACGACCACACCATCCCGTCAATTGAAAAGCGTAAGCGGATCTATAACGAATGTCTCATCGAATTGCATGCTCTCGTTATGGAAGATGACGATGACGACGACGAAATCGACATGGATGACGCACAAGGGTCCGCCAATCAGCAGACAAATATTCATGTTGATTAGAACATCCATCCTGATCATTCAGAATGATGGATGTTCACGATGAACTAAATCAATTACAAATGTATCAAGCTTTCTTCCTGCTTCCTTTTCTGGTACATCTTTCTTCTTTCCGTTACAATAAAGCATTTCTAATGTTTTTATTATTATTATTCCTGTGTCGTACATTATTAATTTTTGCAACAATTTGTTTTTCCAATAATGATTATCATTCACTGTTGGATTTTCGGAAGTCAATGTTATGCAGTCTGCACTGGGAAAGATTCCTAGGCAGTTAATAAATAAATGAATAAATAATTTACAGACGAGCGGTAAATGTTCTGTCACCACGTTGATTCCTTGCGTTGTCTTTTTGTCAAATCTCGTCCCTTTTTTTAAAGAAAAAACAACTCGAGAACTTGTCATTCCAGAGTGAGGTACTTACTGCTCTCTCTAAAATGATAGTTTGCAATGACCCTTTAATTTTTACAGACGAGCGGTAAATGTTCTGTCACCACTTTGATTCCTTGCGTTGTCTTTTTGTCAAATCTCGTCCCTTTTTTTAAAGAAAAAAAACAACTCGAGAACTTGTCATTCCAGAGTGAGGTACTTACTGCTCTCTCTAAAATGATAGTTTGCAATGACCCTTTAATTAAAAATGGTTGGGAAATCTTAATCTGTAAATGGATCGTCCTAAGAAAAAAACTCGGACGCATGCGTCAAAGCATCTCATTATTGTTGTTGTTGCTGTATTTAAAATCACATCAAAAAATTTCCTCTACAATTCAAGATACGCCGGTTGAGCTGTAAGCGGAATAGAGAGGAAAAAGATGAGATAAATTGAACGGAACAAAACTAGAAAAAAACAAACTGAATAAAGGGCGAAGTGAAATTCATAATGCCAAGAAGTCCAATCGGGAGCCACTTTTGTTACGATCGGTAAGGTGTTTCCCACGATTGCAAGATGAATAATTTGATGAGGTTACACTGGCAGCGGTCTGAGAGGCAAGTGATGGCATTTGGATCGAATCGTTGGATGACGAGCTGCTACTCGATCCAATAGATGAAGACCGGGTAGGATGGGGGAGTTCCAATGCGCGAGGAATCATCTTAAGGGATTCGAGAGTTGCCTTGAGGGGGTTTGCCAGGTTTGTTGATTGATCTTCATCTTCATCGACTTCACAATCCGAATGGTCTCCGTTATTTTTGAGAAAGGCCGTCAAAAGCTCCTTATCATCCCTGTGACATAGACCGCGATATTTGTGGACAACCTTCTGGATGGCTGGGGACGCTTTAACATTGGAGGTGCTCTTGTTTTGGAGGAAATTTGGGCGTTGAAATTTGGGAAGAAGTTTGGTTGCGTCTCCAGAGCTGAGGCGAGAAATTGAAGACAGAATCATAACGGGGAACGAGAGGCATGGGGCCATCGGTGCACGAGAATGGCATGGATTGTGGACAACCGTGGTTTGCTTCTTCCATAACCGCCTTGCTGTTTCCTTGGTATCGAAAGTGCATTTTTCTTCTAATCCACCGAGTAGATTGTAAACTTGATTCCGTGAAGGGAGCACGCCATGAAACAATTGACTTGGTTGGACGGGTTGGACTAGTTGAGTAGAAACGTGTTTTTGTTCAGCTCGACCAGGTCCAGGACGAGGGACTGGATGGTGGCCCAAGGTACCAGAAATCGATTTGCCGACTGGATGAATGTGGATGGAATAATGGCCTCGCCTAGCGCAAACTCCACGCCTTTCAAGTTTCTCTGTTTGGGAAGGGGCTCGAAGGTAACTATGAGCAGGGGATGGAATTTCGACTGAATTTTTGGGTGGAGATGGGCTTGGGAAGTCTTCTAAACTTGAAGACATGACTGGTGACTCTGCTAGTGTTGATGTGATGGTTAAGAGTTAATAAGATATGGAGACAAATGAGACGCCAATTGTAGAGATAATCCCAAGCAAGCTATTTCCTAGATTCTGAGATAATGACGAGGTGTACGATCGAACCCCTCAAGCTTACCGGAGATCAAGAGAGCAAAAGATCAGGCGTGCAAAAGGAAACAATTGCGAGTAAAATTTTAACCCGGGGAAAGAACAGGTAAGGATGAAGTGTTATGCTTGGAAAAATAAGTGAATCAGTTGTGACCAGGTACGATGGTGACGAAAGGATGAAGGAGAGGGGGAGAAAAGACCACCTTTTATAGAGTTGCACATTTACCTTGCCCTGAATTCGCATTCTATTTATTTTTTTCTCCGCTGGCAAGCCCACTCTAAAGTAGGCACACATTCGTCCTGCCGGGTCAACATCATGGGGCGGCTGGAGGAAACATTATCGGACGAGGTCAAAACCTCTAAATGGGAGAACTCCGGCTGGGGACCGGGTCCTGATTATTGCAAGTCGGTCTTGAACTGGCTATTTTGAGTCCAGCCACCTGGCTGGATCTTCTGACGGGAGAGTCGAAATCTTTTGGGAGCCGTCCACAAGTGGTGACAAGCCCGTGAGACTTGATTGTTATCACCAAGTTTTCGTCGCTCATGCTGAGTCATAGGCTCATTTCCTCCACTCTGGCAAAACCACATGCGCTCCCAAGTCTCTCTGTTGGGCTAACGCAGAGCTGAAACATAAAGTAAAGATAAGCCCAGTAGCTTTCGCCTTATGATTGAGTTTCGCAGGGAGGGTCAACACAGCTCACTATTCTAAAATGTTACGCTAGGCCGCCATCTCACCAATTTGCGCCATGCATCCAAGATTCTACAAGGTGCAAGTTTCTTCAACTTGGTTTCATTTTTTTCCCTCTCGTCGAAGTATGCGTTGGAACATGCTCATGATAAACCCCTTGACAAAATCACAGACTCCAGTCAAAAGTGCGAGTAGGATCACAATGAGTGACATGATCAACTCATATGGCCGATATTACCTCCAATTGATCAGAGTACCATCTGCACAGGGAGCTTGTCCAGCCCTCTCAACCGGTTCACCGAGAAGTGCTTCGAGGCTGGAAGGGAAGAAAAACGACGGTGGATGATGAACGCCTTGTGCGCATCGGGATAGGGCCCCGCGTGCCAAAGGGACTCCCCCTTCTTTGGAGGTCGCGCTTCGGGCGAGTGCGCTTTGCGCCAGCCCAGCCTGTCCTTTCGAAGCGAGGGAGTTGTGTTAAGTTAGAGCATCTCCAATTGTTTGGATAACTTTTCGACAACTGTTGAGCTCTTAGAGCATCCACCATCGTGTTGCTAACTTTTCCGCAACTGCGGAGAGGTTAGCGAGTGTGATGGTTACCCTACCGAGAAACCACGCCCTTGTGACTCGGTAGGGGGGCTCTGCAGCTGGCTAACCAAGCGTCCCCACCCTCAGGGACTCTCCAAGTCGCTCGGTAAGCGGGGCTGTAGGGGGATCAAGGATTGGATTGTGGGAAAGCCGGAAGGATCTTACCTTACCGAGCTCGTTAGAGGTCTCTAAATTTAGAGACCTCTAACGAGAATCTTAAAGATTCCTCAGTTAACGAGGCCTAAAGAGGCCACGAGGGTGGTCAGCGGGGGCTTTGTCTCTGTAAAGTTGGCTTACCAAGCCACTTTACAGAGACGAGGGTGGATGCTCTTAGCAAGCTCAACAGTTATTTTATCGAGAGTGTCCCCACTTGCGGCTCGATAACCCGGCTCTATTGCTGGGTTATCGAGCCGTTCCACACTCGTGCTCCTCTGCAACTCGAGTTCAATAACTTGAGTTGCAGGGGAGCACTACACGGGGTGGGTTTTTATGGGTGGGGATCTCTCAGGGGTGTCGAATGGGGGGAGGATTGAATTGTGAAAGATATTCACGAGTTAGCTTATTGAGCTCAATAGAGGTCCATAAAGTTATGGACCTCTATCGAGAAATTTATTGATTCAACAGTTATGGAGCGCTATCGAGCACACAAGTGGGGCTTGTCTCGATAAAGTTGGCTTATTGAGCCGACTTATTGAGACAATTGGAGATGCTCTTAGGAGTAACTGGGATCGGGATCTGGTTGGTTTCTGGGCAACTTTATGTGTTTGAATACAGACCTGGATGGACATGCGCTGCCTTAGAAACACTGGTTGTATGCACATAAATATGTACACGGCTACCCTATACAGACAGAAACCATGTGGGTCCCTACACCACGGCATCAAAAAGATTGATTGGTGTGGGTGGGTCCACCGCTGGAGGTTTTCCTTTCTTGGCCCCAACTACGCCAACCCGCACCCAACATTTGTGACAGGCTCCCACCAGAGTGGTTTTGCCAACCACAATACAACGGTGGGTCTGACGTAATTGTTGGTCTGCTGTTCTCCCAATGGTGGATGAAGGTTGGAAACGCCACTGTTGGAGCAAAGCTTGCAAAACACCTCCACCGTTTGTTGGAGGCTTGTCCCTGCGTTCATCCAACCAAGCTGTTGTGGTTCTTGTAACCTGTGATGCTTGGTTGGAGGACGGACAGGAGGCACTGGCCACCGTTGCATGGAGCCTTGCGCCAACCACGCTCCAACTAAGTCCCCAATGTTGGTTGTTGGTGTCAGGCTTCCGTCAAATTCTTGATTCACAACAGGCAGCGCTGACACCAAAAAACCACCAGCTCAGTATTATTATGGCGCCTCCACAAGTGAAGGACGAACCCGGCTTGGGGCCAAGGAACCCGGCTTGGGGCCAGGGGAACAAAAATATAATAATGTATGTAATTGCAGGTGAGTCAACTTTTATGAATAATTATTAATTACTACTGTCTCTCCAAATCTGAAACCCTTGGTCCATTCCATCTACGAGGTCATGTGTGGATATCGAAATGAATGGCAAGCTAGCCATCCGGCAATGTTCCTCTGGTGCATGGAATGAAGCCAAATTTAAAATGAATCTGAGTGATTCACTGTGGGTAATTTCATACCTCCTAACCAATGTATCCTGGCGCTCAACATTTACCACCTTTGTTTTTTTTACCTTACATTGTCCGTGATAGCAGTTGTGTTGTAGGTTCATGGTATAAATAACATCCTGCATAAAGATTTCATCAAAATATGTCATGTGATGATTGCACAATAGCATGTATAAAAAACTGACTGTTGAAACTACAATGCAAGCCTTGTTTGATTTGACAAACTCTTGCATTCCATAATACGGAATGATGTTGGTAGACTTCATTTTGACCACCAGGAGGAAAAACCTTGATTGGGCCCTCCAAATAGACTTGACATGGCCAATATATTTGCTTGATCGGATTGATTTGACCTAGATGAATATCAAAAAATAAATTTGGGGCTCAATGGGTCTTCACTGCATAGCAAAAGAAAATAATAACAAACCAACACAAATAGGCCCTTTTAAACAGCATTGTGCCTATTCTGCTGTAACAATGCCAACTGCCGGAAACTTTCTGAAGGAAAGTGCCTCTTCAATATTTCAGGTATCTTGACTTCATCCTCCTGCAAGAGTTTGGCCGCTTTCTCAAATGGAAATTGAGTAAAAATGTCAGATATTCTATGATTATAACCCATGGATTCTTGGATTGATCATGTATTTTGAAAAGTAGAGATAATTTTTGGGGAAGGTTGAGAAGTTGTTTTTGTATTTAGGTCATAATGTATGCCACCCAATAGAAGAGACCTTAATGAATGAAAATTGCTGAATTTAATGGCATTATCTCTTTCCGGCGCCAATCTATTGGAATGGGTTGACACATTCCTCAGGATTCCATTATACGACTCAAATTTCTTGGTAGAAAAAAGAGGAGCAGACCCAAAACGGAGTATGGACTCAGGAAGATGAAGGAGTATGTGGAATTTTGGTTTGTTAATCCATTGTGCAGTTGACTTCATGGTGTGATATAAGAAGTTTGAGATGTGAATCTTGAGATGATATTGAAAATTGGCCATGTTGATGATGTGCGTCTGGAAGACAAAAGAGGAGAGGATGGATAAGGAATACCACATTTCTCTCTGATCTTTTTCAAGGAAGGGAAAGAGAATGAAAGGCGCAGCTTGAAGGAATATTTTAAACTCTTTACCAATCAAGGATTTGGCATGTGCAACAAGGTATTTTGACTGGACTGGGGGAAGATTGAGTGATTTTGTGTCAAATGATTCCAGATGTCCTTTGAGCTGATCTTTTTCTTTTTGGTTCAGTTTATTTATGAAATCTTGTACAAAGTATTTTGCAACTCCAAGAAGGAAAACATGCAAAATTTCAACATCTGTGTTGCAGCATCCATCGAAACCTGCCAGGAGAACAACATGTCAATAATGCAAATGAACATACAAATCAGGAAGTATAATGAATGAGGTCTAAAAGAACAATGACCTATGAGTTTCAGAAACGGGTTGAACAATTGAGAGGTGAGTTCTTCTTTGATTATTCTTTCAACTTTCTTGATAACTCTCTTGTCTTTCTTTTGTTCAATGAATCTCTCATTCATTCAATCCTTAACGCCATACACCTTAAGGAGGTGGTCATGTTCTGCAATTGTTTTGTAAAAGCCAATGTCAAAAAGGTGATATGAATGTTCAATGGTTTTTTCCCATGATCTCAGAGGATTGGGAGTCATGTGTCCATGTTGATCTAGTTGCAATTTTTTTTTTGAGATATTCTTTGGAACACTTGCTCTTGGTAGTAGTTGCACTTAAATGACACATTTGACATGGATTAAGTGAATTATTGGGAAGCGGGGTATTAGTGATTTCTGCATGAATGGGAGAATCACCAAGAAAGAAAAGGACACTGCCACCAGGAAAAAAAAGTTGGAACCTCCATGGAGGTGACTTCTCTATATCCCCCACGTATCCCACCTCTATCTACTATGTATCCTTGGTGTTCACCAATGTTATCTCCATGCCTATCTATTATGTATCACCAATTTATAATGATACATCAGAGGAGTTTTCACAAAAAATTCAAAAGATCCAATTGTTTTTATAGAAATTTCTGAGGCAAGAAATTCTTTTTATTACAACCAATGTTTAATCAATGACAGCTCACAATAAAATCAAACAAATTATAATTTGTGAAATGGAGACTATAGTTTGATCTTGGATGAAAATTATATCTAACCATGGTTTATCTATTACTAAAGTTCTTGGAAAACATGACCATAGAACTCTGAAATAAGCCAGTTATGTTTGAAAAGTGCATACATCACCCCAGGAGATCCACCACCCCCACTGCCAACACCTTGGAAGCTGAATTTCTGATATGCACAAGCTTCAAAATCCAAAAAACAAACATCAAGTAGCTTGATCAAGTGAAATTCAAGGTTTCAAAAATATTCTTTACAACATGGCTAACATGAACTCCTTGTGGTTTTCAACTCTGGTACAATTGTTGCACAGTCATTCAACCACAACTAATATTTTATTTTGTATAAATTTGATATTTTGGGATTAAACATGGAAATAAAACCAATCTTGATAATCAACTTGAAGTAAACAACATGATTCATTATAAGCCATTTATTGCAAAATTTAAGTTGAAAAATTCAACTTTTCCCGTTGAAAAGGAACAAAATTCATATTACATATTCCTTGTCTATGTTGAAACCTTGCATTGTTAAGAAGGATTCTTTTGTACCCATCAGCTATTCAATTTGAAGCCAATATGGCATTGGTTTCCCCAATTTTTTTACTTCCTCCATGTTCACAAGTTTCAGAAAAACAGTGATATCATATTCTTTTTCCTTCATCAGATTATTTGTAATTATGGTAAGTGCAAGTTGAACTAAGAACACAAGCGTAAAAATCTCCTATCAAAAAGCATCTATTGAACGTGGGCCTTGAATTCTGCAAAAAATCAACAAAAGATTATTCCATTAATTTTGGTGCCACATTGCACATTCATAAATATGTTATGTAGATTTTTCTAAAATCAAATTGAATGCCCTAGTTGGAATCAGGAAACACTTTCCAGGTGTAGGATCATTTTTTCCCCCACATATGTTAATATCCATTTGAGAATCACCATTTCAACCTCCTATTAATTTGATATAGACTATATCTCTCATTTCTGTCTCAATAAATTTCAACCTAACACATAATGTAATTTAGACACAACAAGATTTCAGGTGGGGATCAATTTCTTTTTTGATTCTCTCTTCAAATCTGCTTAAATGTATCCCTGTCAAGTCCCAAAAAGAATTGTAAGAGAAAAGATGTTATTGATCCTACTGAAATTTGGCCATTAAATTACATGAGAATTTTTAAATATCCACAAAAACAGCTTAAGTCATTTACTTGGAAGCTTCCCGCATGGAAAAGCCCTCTTGGGTATCAAATCTCCTGTATAATTTCGTGGTGTTGTTGAAATATGTATACCATCCTGTTTTGGTGTTACTGCTCTGAATCCTAGATTATCCTTAGATGATACTTTAGATAATTTTCAAAAACCATGTCAAGTCCTCCGGTAAGTTATGCAAAATTACTGAGAAAGAGCAAGAAATTGAAAATCATGATGATTGGCTTGATGATATATTTCTTACCATATCTCTTACCAATTAATTCTGGAAGCCTTCTGATCTCACCTCCTATCATCACACTCTTTTTTTCCAACTAAGACCCAAGATTACTTATTATCAAAGAATGGTTGACACTGGTCTTGTATTTATAGATTACCTTTTCAGCTTCCATCTGTCATTTTATAATATCAACTTTGGTTAGAAATGATTCACATGATTTGAAAAATCTCATTCTTTTTCCATGAATAATCAATAAATTTTGGATTCAAACAAAACAATTTTGCCATATCCTATGATCTTATGTTGAACCCCAATCTTAATTACCCAATTACTCATAATCCGGCCAGGATTTTCTGTTGTAGATTAAGCCCGCCGGGCTTAAACAGAACCCTTGATTTTCCTTGTTTTCCTGCACATACAATATATTTTTTTTAGTTCAAGCATCCTTAAGCCCGCCGGGCTTAATATCAATGAATTTTGGATTAAAACCAAAAAAATTTGATGTATTCTATTATTTTATGCTGGACCCAATCATACTTACCTAGTGATGCACAAGCCCACCAGGAATATCTTTTTTAGATTAAGCCCGCCGGGCTTAAAAACACCCCTGTGCTTCCTTGTTGCCCTACACTCAAATTATTTTAGTCCAAGCATTCTTAAGCCCGCCGGGCTTAATATCAATCAATCTAGATTCAAAAAAAAATTGTCCAGATTCTATGATTTTATGTGTTTCCCAAAACTTACTTAATTGGTGAGACATAAAACTGCCACGATATCCTGATATAGATTAAGCCCGCCGGGCTTAAATCCTAACTGAGCTTGTCATTTTTGGCCTGACCCTCAATTTTTTTTGGTCCAACCATCCTTAAGCCCGCCGGGCTTAATCACTAAGATGAAGCCCCAGCTCATAATTATACTTTTATGCTACAGTACGAGTGGAAATTTCAGATCTTCCAGTAATTTTTGAAGAGATATTTATCAAGGGAAAATAAAGAGGATGTGGACAGGAATTCTGGATACTAAGACCCAAGTCAGGAGACAACAAAGAAATACAGTCCGCTAGGTTGCATTGCAGAAAATTACTTATCCAACAAGAAGTATTGACCTTGAGGAAATGCACTTAGATGAACAGATATTTTGATTTCTATATAAAAATTAGGTTTGAAATTTACAAAAACTTTGGGGTCAGATTGTAGGACAGAAGATGGTGGATTACATGCAAATTCAATCTTTATGGGGAGAATTGAGTGACAGGAAGTGAAAGCCGTGATAGATACGGAAACAGAGAAAACAATGAGATATGTGAATGATGAAATTCCAACACTTAGTGAAAATTAAACTCAACTGCAAATTTTTTCATCTGGTTTTTACCTGAATGAAAGGATCTTGAATAACCACATGCAAGCTGCACGCTTCTTGCATAAAGAACCACCCACAAAAATATTTATTTTTGGTTTGATGAAACTTCAATGATTTTGTGTATAAGGCAGCTCAAATGTTGCATTAAAATAACTGATTGGACATTTTCAAGGAGAGTGCTTCTCTTTGCACGTGTTATTTTCACTAGCCTTGGGGGAGTTAGGTTATATCAAACCCAAGACACTTATTTGGTAGAGACCACATGAGAAAATGATGAATTCAACCCTGCAGTATGATATATTTCAAAACTGGATACATATGAGTGGATTCAGATAGCCAGAAATCAGGCATACAACATATGTATCCCTCTGCTATCCCTTTGATCAAGTGATTTATATATGTTGGATACAAAGTGGAGACAGCGTGGTGAAATACAAAGACCTTGTTTTCCCTGAAGCAAATCCCTCTCAGGCTTCATAAATTGTGATCAACTCTGACAAGAAGTTGTTATATAAATTTTCAAGGGTTATGTGGGTAATACATTACAACTTTGGTTCACAGAAAACCACCTGAAAAACCTATCCATTCAATTCACTCAGCTTAGATGATAAATTACAAGATATAACTTCCAGGGTATTCCACTTGAGTTTTAATTTCCCCCAGCACCAACTCTACTATAGTAGAAATAAAGATTCTGACCTCTTTTGAATTTTGAAGAACCGCTAAAAAAAGAGGCACACTCTGAGTGATTTCATGTATGATCCAAGATTTTTGAGCTCTTAATATATTCCAAGGAATGATGATATCATATGATATTTACAGAAGATTTCACTGTTTGTGGGTTTCAGTTGGTAACTGAAACTCAACATCAAGAATTTAACCTTACAGGTGAAATCCCTAGGAAATTCAATCACAGAGGAATTAAAAATCCCTCAAATCAATTATACATCTGATAAAAAGATAAATTGTGCTGGATGAAACATTTTGATTGAGTATATGCTCAGTTGCTTTGATTTTCATATGAAAAATTTAGAGCTGTTCATTTGGATCATACACCTCTTATTTCATCCATTTGAAACCATGATTGCTGTGAAATTCAAGCACACTAGCTCTTTGGGCCAAGAAATTTAGCTCATGTATTTCATTTCCTCTATCAAAAGTCATCTGCTCTACAGTACTCTTTGGAGTTTACTTTTCAGAAGCAATTTCCAGTTTCAGCCTTCTCTATCAACAGATACACAAACTTCAAAGATTAGATAATAAAATCACCCCATAAGCGCCTTGCTTAAATACTCTCATCATCCTCCAGACAAACCACCAATTGTCAAACTTGAATTACATTTTATTTAGGATACTAAATTGGATACCATATCCCATATATACCAAGCAAGACATTGGTTTCAATTTCTTAAGGAAGCTGTTTTATCATTTGAATTCATGGTTGATATTACAATCCAGCTGAGCTTGGAGGCCATGATTTGACATAGAGGATATTTTTTGTCCATTGTAACTATTTCCACCAAATTGATGAATCATGGAATTTAATCTCTCAATTTTGCATGGAACAGAGAAACCGCTATTAAGCAGTCCCTGATTCCTTAGTAATTTGGAATACCCATAGAATGCATTTGGATAGAGGTACTTCAGTCATATTTTGGAAAATTTGTGACATTTTACTGAAATTTCCAGCTTCAAATTCCATCAGAATCCATGATTAGAAAACCAAACACAGTTTCAGGTCAAAATTGACCAATTTTAACCTTTGAAGAACTAAATATGCAGGTCCTGTGGATGATTAGTTGAAGTCCACTCAAATTTAAGCTCTTTTTTCATGGAATTTTCAGGATAAATATAGAATTACGCCTATTAGCTATGATCAATTCACAATAACCATATATTTAATTTATTATCCAGGATTTGGAGTTTGTTGGAATAACTGTTACTAAAATCAAGCTGCATCAGTTTTGACCTGACAGTTGTGAATTGCTTCATTTTATCTTCATTCTTCCCCTCACCATCTTTCACTACAAAGATTGTTCATTTTTCCTCAGGGTATATTGATCAAAAAATCAGGTATATTGATCAACTTTTCAATTTTTCCCCCTTTTTTTTTTTTTTTTTTCTTTTCCTCATGCGGCAGCGCTACCATCCTTATCAGGAACTCCATGTGTAATCAATTGTTTCAATTGTTATCAACTCATTTCCCATTTCTCTGATTCACAGTTTTTGTTGAATTATATTTCTCAGAGTCAAGCATTGGTTAGACTTGATAAATTTTGATAGGTTAAATTAGATACAATTACAATCAAGTATGTACAGGAGTTTTTACAAAGAAATTATTTATGTCCAAGGAAAAATGTGATTATAAATGAGAACTAATTTCCGGGGGCCATCTCCGAGTTTTTACAAATAAATTATTTATGTACAAGGAAAAATGTGATTATAAATGAGAACTAATTTCCGGGGACCATCTCCTCAAGTTCCTTAACCAGGGCTCTAATTTCAGGTTTTGAGCGCAACTTCAAAGCAGATCTTTGATTCTCAGTGAGGGAGTCAAGCCATTCACAATCAAAGCATGCCTTTGGAAAATTGGATGGTGGTTTGAGCTTGCTTTCAATTGGCAAAGAAACATTCCGACGCTCCCGGGCCGCAGCACCACAAGAGCCTTTTGGGGTTGCTGCTATCATAGCAGCCTTCAAATCATCAATTTTATGCATCATGCGAGAAATTTTGTGATGTTGCCATGGGATTGATCAAACGGTGCATTTTTTGGGATTTCTTTTTGAATAAGCAATTTGGATCATTTGAGATACTTCATCATTGGTATCATTGCCACTGCATGCGCCTTCAACAATCGGAACAAGGCCCAAAAGCTTTTGATACTTGCTTAAGGTTGCAATTTGGGCGTGTTGTAGCTGCAAGAAAAGTTTGGTTTTGTTAGTCCAGGAATATATTTAAGCGGTCAATTCAATTGTTGCTTACATTAACCAATCTAGAAGTGCGCCAAGCAGTCTTGTCTTGTGCTTCTTGTTGACTGTTGGACCACTTATTCTCTTGTTGATACCTGATGAAATTTGTTTAGTAAGGAGATGTGAATCAATATGATAGGTAAACAAAGCATCAGGAAAAAACTGACCGTCCTCTGAGTCACTGGGTAACATGGATATGAATGGCATTTTGGATGCTTTCCTCTTTCAGACCTTTGGGAACAATTCCAGTGTACCCTTTGCATTTGACCAGCTCAACAAATGTCTTCACGGCCAGATCAAGCAGATGCTCATTATCAGGACTGTTGATTGGTTGGTTGAAATTTGGGCGGAAGGAATGAACTCCGGCGGCAGTCATCATCCTGCGCATGATGGCCAATGTTTTGGGGGTAGCGGATGGATGACCAGGACCATGAGGATACAGGTAGTTTGGATCACTCAAGAGATCCTCCACCTGATCATCAATATCCATGCGCAATTCCTCTTCATCATGATGAGGTAGAGTTTTGCTTTTTGACCCTATGAGGGTGGTGACATGTTGTTGTATCAAGCGCTGAAGATCAAAGTTGAGTTGGCAAGACGTAACATGTGGGGGACAAATGGAGACATACAGTCAATTCCCCTCCTTGTGGTTTTTCATGATCACTAGTCAAATTTCATGAAGTGTATCGGGGATTTACTTACCATTTGAAAAATTATTAATTAAATATATGGAAATACTTCAACTTTGGAGCAGTCATGTGAAAACAAGATACCTCATTGATACATTCTGTTGAAGTGGGGGATACAGTCAAGATACAGTGTTGATATGTTGAGGATGGGTAAGAGATAAGCAAAGGCACCTCCATAGAGGTGCCAACTTTTTTTTCCTGGTGTGCTCATAATTGTAAGGTTGGAAGGATTGACAACATTGTGAACTTTACTATTATGTATTTACCATTTCTTTTCTCATGTCATAAACTATATTTACATACTATAGATTACTCAATAAACAATACACCATAGTCTATAAATAGTAGTTGTGGCTGGTTGTAATAGTTCCTCATCTCTCTTTGGCACTATTACATCCCAACCGCGGTCCCTTACTGATCTTTCCATTCCCTTATAGGTCTGTCCATTATGATGTCTTTCTCTTATTCTATAATATGCAATTGATCTATCTTTGGCACTATTAAATCCCAACTGCGGTCCCTTACTGATCTTTCCATTTCCTTATAGGTTAAACGCCAGCGCTACTGTATTCTTTATCACATCAATATGTTGAAACAAGCATCTACCTCCAAAGGAAAAACAGTGGAATTACCACACGAGAGATCTAATTCCCCGCTGACAACCCTGCTATCAATTAGCAACGTCACCACAGAGGAATTGAACCAAGATGTTATCCTTAAACATTTAAGAGATTTTGACTCAAAATACTGTGTCCTCCAATTAGGAAATCACAAGACAAGGAACCAGCTCCAAAGCCTTGACTTCAAACACACCAAGCTCAAGAAAAAGATGGATGATTTCGTCCAGGCGGTCAACCAACTCACTGCGCACATCTACAATCTGTGTGACCCGGCACCCCATGTTCAAAAACAAGAATCTTTCTTGGAACAACCTGCGGCTACCTACTCATACAACCAAAAACACTTCATGAAAGACCCAATGGCGTTACATTGTTTGATACATTCAACAGTTGAATACCTCAAGTTCAATGGCGAGAACTACACGGCCTGGGAATTCCAAATAAACACCACTCTTGACTTTGTATTCCAACGCAAAGATTTTCTCTCCAAACCTACAAACTGGGTCCTCATCAATGATCAACAAGAAGCCGCAGTTGTGATATTGCTCCAATCTTCCGTTAAGCAAAAGCTGATCAATACGGTGACTCAAGTGCATCAACCCAAGGACATTTCTGATAAGCTGGAAGGTTTCTGCAAACGTAATGACCAACAGGTCAAACTCAGTCTGTTCAGTAAACTTTGATATTTCTATCTGTCAGAGCGCCAAGCATTGAATGACGAGCTCATTGCGCAATTCCAGGATTTTTTCTTGGAAATCCAACAGAAGAAATTAACTACCAAGGATATGTTTGGCTTGATTATACAATCAGTGGTACACCTACCCCTTGATGTGGACAAAAATTCTTTCAGAAACAACTTGAATCACAGATTGAACACATCATTGGCTCACCTTTCAGCAAAGGCGGGGCATGTTTCAGAAGCCCTGTGTTGAAAATGTATGTTGTACAATTCAACCAGGGCACAGTTTCACTGCTGCGCTCATGAAACCGGGCCCCGGACACACCGCGGCCCCAGTTTGGGTGTGCAATTTTCCTGGGGTGAAACTCCTGTGACAGCGCCCCGCAGCCTTTTCAGCCCGGCCCCGGAGATAGCGGATATTGACCAAGTCCACCACCAACCACCCCGCTTCCTCCCATCCAACAAAACACCCCCCAAAAATCCCATCCAACAAAACACCCCCCAAGGACAATATGATCCAACAAAACACCCCAGTAAGTAAAACATATCTCTATGTTACTTCCACCCCCCACTAAAGTATCACTAACCCAAAAAAAAAAAAATGTCACAGGTCGCGGGATCCAATACAGGACCTCCTGAAATGGACGGGAATCATGCCGCTGTACCGCATGGCTACCCTGTACTGCCTACCCCATGCATGCCGCCTACCCCATCCATACCGCCTACCCCATCCATACCGCCTACCCCATCCATACCGCCTACCCCATCCATACCGCCTACCCCATCCATACCGCCTACCCCATCCATACCGCCTACCCCATCCATACCACCTGTTGAAATGCTGTAATCCACAGTGTTCTCTTAGCAACACATTAGGCATGGACTTGGTAGCCTAGTTGGTAAAGGCAGAACTTCTAGTATAGTGTCTTAGCTTCTGCTAAGGTTGCTGGTTCACATCCTGCCCAAGTCAATCATTTTCTTCTAAATGTCTGAAAAATGCTTTGTTAATTCTAACACCACCTACCCCATCCATACCACCCACCCCATCCATACCACCTACCCCATCCGTACCACCAATTAGTGGCTGATTGGCCATGTCCAGAACCTACAGCCCCAGATTAACCACATTGGCTCCTACCGGTGTGGAAATAATGACGACCTCGGTACCAGAAATGTTAGGTTGCCCTTCTTCCTGGTTGGTTCCGGTGGTTCTTTGATTTCCTCTGCGGGATAAACACTGTCAGCGGATAATCAACTGGTTTCCCTGCAACACCTGATACTCAGCAAGGGGACCGTTCCTCTTGCGTTCGTCGTCCTGATGATGCCCTACGCAGTTCCGCTTTTCCGCACACGCTGAATAATCGCTGAGAGAACTCTAAACACTGAGATTTTCTTATATACGCCGTAGTTGATAACTATCTACTGTGATGATAAGATAAGATAAGAATCCCGCAACCCTGGTACAACACTCTTTTTATACAACAGTCCCCCGATCATGTCCCGCATTCCCCGGTACTGTCCCTGGAGCCCTACTTGCCTGTCTCCTTAATCCCGCATCGCACCGCAGCCTGTCCCCGACTACTATACCCCGTTGACCCCCGCAGCCGTCTATTGCTTCCCTGCGCACGACCCCGCTTCTTCTGCCCCCGCTCCGCTTGCGGCCTGGCGCCCCGAACCCCGTGGTTCCGCCCGGTCCATTACGTCGCGCATACTGAAGCGGCCTTCGTCCGCTCGACCGATCGCCCGCGCCAACTATAGAATGTCACATGCTGCGCCCTGTGCTTTTCCCCGCGGAATGTCCGATGACATTTGGTAGATACCCCCTTACCTCAGCCTCAGTCTGCCGCTGAGCCCGCGGCTGCGGGCTCAGCTTCAGTGCTGCACCTCTGGTATATAAGTTCTCCCACACCGGAGGGCCCCCTCTCCCAGCAGGTGAGTTGATTTGTCCTCCCGCCCCAACAACCCTCCGCGATGGGCACACTGGACTCATCAGGACCCAAGTGGCCGGCGGGGCCCCCCCTTGTTCTATGACTCCCCATCTTGGTGCAACTTCTCTTGCCGTTATCCCAATGGATCAGACAGTGCCAACTATGATGGACCACCATCAAGTATCCACTCTAGTTGGCCATCAAGCTTATCCTTACCCCTTGATCAATAAAAGCGGTCCAATTACAGCTCCAATCAATGGGTCATTGATTTTGAATCACCAACAAGCTCATTCAGTCGGCCCAAGGCCTAGTAGATGTAAGTAGTCATGCTACTAGGCCCCCAGAAGATATAGCTAACTAGTTGCTTCTTCCTCAGATGCCAAAGGAGGAATTGAGGCTAATGAGCATCCTCATTAGCCTCAACAGCCAAGTGCCAAGAGAACCCCTATCCCATCCAGACCCCCCAAGCTCAGGTAATAGGGAAACATTCCCACCAACGTTCTGAGTTTTTGTTTGGACCATGGTCCGCAAGGTTTTATTGCAACCCAAAATCAACACTTATGGACGCCAAACTGCCAAGAAGAACACAATTGAGTGCACCCTATTCTTAATGATCAAGGTGAGTGGGGCACAATGATCAAACATTGTGCACCCCAGAAACTGACATCAATTTTTATTTAGGGTATCATTGACCAGACCAGCCCGGCCTTTAAGGCTGCCAACATGCCCAATGGGTACAATCAAGACCCGTACAAAACCAAGCTTGATTGCCATATTGCCACAATCATCAAGGGAAAGAAGAACCTGTTTGCCAACCTCCTCTGAGTTGGTTTTGTTGGTGATACCTTGACAACACCCCTGCCCAAGTTGGAAAAGCTGGTTGTCAATGTTTATGGTGTGATGGACTCAGCGTTTAAGGACGTAACCCCCAGCCAAAACCAAGCGGACCCGTGTATCACTCAAGCACGCCGAGGGCAACTGGCCTACCTTAGGGGGATGATCAATGTCAACCGGCTCAAACAAATTGCTAACCCCGCCGCCAAGGTCCCTGGTTCCTGGGAGGATATTGATCACAACTTGGAGGTGCGTCGTCACCACTCTAGGGTTCATAACACCATGTTTGGTCACCTTCTCCTTGAGCACAAAGCTTGGCTCTGGGACGGCACCTCTACCGTCCACGACTGGACCAAGGAGGAGAAACAGCTCCCCAGTGACAAGGCTGGGGCCGCGCGGATTGCACAGGAGAATAACAACCATCTCAATCTGACCGATAGTGAGGCAGTCAATTAAGATGGGGCCAACCATCTCCCCCCATTATGTCCATCCCCTCCATTTCCCATTAGGTCCATCCCCTCCCTTTCCCTTTGTGTCCTTCCCCTATGATTCCATCTACAATGCCTGTTTCCAACCCCATGTCATCTCTCATTTCCTCCTTATCCTCCTTATATATTGTATAGTTCCCTTGTCTCTCTTCTTGCAATGCTAGCTCAAAACCCCCAACTGGGGTGATGATGAGGAATCAACATATTGGCAGATTCCAGTTCCAGCTGCCTGGCTGAGCCGGGTGGGAATAATTATTTTCATCCGCCCTGAAAACGACTTGCCACAAGTCTTGAAGTTGTCTTCCAGGCAGATTGACATCCGCCTTGAAGATGACCTGGCTGAGCAGAACGTTGGCAAGGCGGCTTGAGATGTTTTCTTCAAGGCGGTTTTGGATCCGCCTTGAGGACAACCTGGCTCAGAATGATGTTGGCGAGGCAGCTTGGGAAGTCGTCTTCAAGGCGGTTTTGGATCTGCCTTGAAGACAACCTGGCTCAGCATGACGTTGGCGAGGCAGCTTGGGAAGTTGTCTTCAAGGCGCATCCAAAACTGCCTTGAAGATGACCGGCCTCAGCAAGATGTTTACAAGGCGGCTTGGATTAAATTGAATCTCAAGTCGCCTTGAGGACAAAAAGCTGGGCTGACACCTTGATTCAATTGGAAAAAGACACCTTCGAGGTGTCGTAAAAACACAACTCGAAGGCGTCTGAATGTACCCGTGGTGTAGTGAGGAGTAATCCTTGACATAAGGATCACTTAACTGAAATACTACATGAGTAATCTAGTGACTAAGAGCATCTCCAGCAGAGATGGGATCTACCCAAGTCGCTTCAGCGGGCCGAGGGGTGTTTCCCAGATCTGTCTCAGATCTTTCACCCCCCGTGCCACAGCAGACTGGCGATAGGGCCGGGGGTGTATAGCCATCCATCCAACCCAGACCAACCATCTACGTCTCACCAACCGCCGACCGGAATTTCCATCACGTTTTATGGCCCAAGGATGTCGAGATTTGGATTGATGTTGGCCATATCGATGTATATATGTATATATCTGTGTTTGAGAGTTTTTCTGTTTGGAGAGATGATTTTTAATCAGTGTTGAAGTCGAGAGATGGATGGCAGACATCGAATAGACCAGACTCACTCTTTTGGGAGGCCTTCGAAAGCCGCTGTAGGCCGGGGTTGGTAGCCAGCTGGGATGAGGGATGGGACTTCGATTTGATCGATTGGAATCCTGTAGCCCTGTTTTCCCGCGCGACCCGCTAAATTTAGCGAATAGTCGCGCGGTCCCATCTCTGCTGGAGATGCTCTAAGGTTACTCTGTGCTACAACATAAATATCACCACATTGCTTTGTAATTTTCTCGCGCCGGTTGCAAAGCTACCGTGTAATTCTACCATCGGCAAGGTGTTTTAGCAACAAAGCTCTTCCGGGCCCTGGGCGCACCCGGCAACAATTAATGATTCAACAAAGCTAATGAGAGTCTCAACACATTGTTTACACATTTCCTTCGATGCTGCATACTACTTTCCGTAACGCGGAGAGCCTTCATGGTCACCTATGACTTTCTTACCTTCGAACTAGTTGGTTTTACCGAAGGGTTTGTTTGTTCGTTACATCACTTACTTTCACTTGTTCCTCTTCTATCGGACTTATACTCACCGACCATTTTTGATGGCAAAAGTAGAGCGGATAGATTGATCTCGAGGAATGCTCGATTATCGGTGATTTTATTAATCAAATAGGCTGCAGCTACTCGCTCTTGAAAACCGCTTTATAAGACCGGAGCGGGCTCCTCTTCTTTATATTTTATAGACATCAAGGCAACTACTAAAACTCAAACTGGTCGGTCGGAATTCGGCCTCTCAACTATCTGAAAATTAACCCAGGCGGGATCAATCTTCCCAATGGGAAACAATTCCGTTTTCAAGCGTGAGCTTACCGGCCGAAGATTTATCTTCAATCTCATCTTCTGGGGAGGTCACGCTGCGATTTTCGCCTATGGATGGTGGTCTCAAGTCTCGAATGAAAAACTATGGGTATTGAACTTGTTAAAGTTTTCGGTGTGGACTTCCCGAGGTGCGGGAATTGTCCTCGGCGTTGATGGCTTCCTGCTCCTCTTACCTGTCTGTCGAAATCTTATAAGAATCTTGAGGCCTCAGCTTGCATGGCTCATGCCATTAGATGAGTTAAGTGCCTGACCACTTGTGACTTGATGTAATCTTCTTCCTGGGTTTTGTATAAACCATTAACTGACGCTCTATTTTTGACACAGGAACATATGGTTCCATCGTCAGGTGGCCTATGCGACAGCTTTCTTTACCATGTCAGTTTCATTGGATTATTAATACTTCTTGATCTTGAAAATTGAGTATTCTACCGTTTTGCAGGTTACACGTCACAGCCCATTATGTCAACATGTATATGGTTGAAAAAACGCAGGTCAGACCTAATACTGCCATTGGTATACATTACACTGAACCTGGAGGTGTCACTGGACATGTTATGCTGTTAATCATGGTCCTTATGTATACAACCGCTGTAAGTTAACCTCCGCATATCCTTCCTTCCTCGCCTCATGAGATATGACCTATGCTCCCATTCACTTATGCGTGTGGTCTTTTTTTTGTACGTTACGTGAAGCACCACAAAATTCGGAAACAATGCTTTGAAGCCTTTTGGTATACTCATCATCTGGCATTTTTTTGGATGGTTAGTAGAATCCTTCATGTTTTTCGCATTGAAGAATGTCAAAGTATTCATTGGTAGTTTGGGTTTCAAACGATAGCTAGGGCTCTACACCCATTCGGTGGGCTGCTTTGTGCGAGGAGCATTGCCAGGAGAAGCAGTAGAATGTTATGCGTACAACACTTTCCGGTTTACCATCATCTCCGGAGGTCTGTATTTCACTGAGCGTGTTTGGCGCGAGGTACGAGCGCGCAGAAAGACCCAAATCGTCGGCGTGCTCTTGCATCCGTCTGGGACTATGGAGATTCGAATCCGGAAGCCGAGTTTCAAATATGTCGCTGGGCAGTGGCTCTTTTTACAAATGCCTGACGTCTCGCGTTGGCAGTGGCATCCATTTACTATATCCTCAGCTCCTGATGATCCGTATGTCTCGGTTCACATACGTCAAGTGGGTGATTTCACCAAAGCGGTCGGAGAACGGCTTGGGGCAACAGCTCAGCTTGCCTCCAGCTTGACGGATCAATCCAAGGGCGGTATGAGAGGCCAAGATGCTCGTAATGGTTCATTTGTCGATATCACCGGAGCTCGTGTAAATTCACTGCCGATGATCCGGATTGATGGTCCCTATGGAGCTCCGGCGGAGGACGTATTCAATTGTGAAATGGCCATCTTAGTTGGAACTGGAATTGGTGTAACTCCCTTCAGTAGTATCCTAAAAAACATCTAGTAAGTTACTGGATCTTGTTGTATCATAATTTCAAGAACGTGCATTCATGGTGGTTTGCTTCTCTTCAGCTACATGCAACAGAAAGGTCGTCTTGGGGCCCTCCGGCGGGTTCACTTCATTTGGATTAACAAGGTGAGCTTCCCTTGTATTTTCTTATTCTATCTTCCGGCTCCTTTAGATCCTCAGTTGGTACCTTATTTTTTAAAACTCAATCAGGACATCGCGGCGTTCGGTTGGTTCCGAGCCTTGTTACAAAATTTGGAGGACATTCAAACTGATCCACGGTTTTTGAGGATGGACATGTACCTCACCGGTAAGCTGGACGCAGACACGGTGTCTAACATTGCAATCAACAATGCAGGGGCGGAGTATGATGCTCTCACCGGTCTTAAGTCACGGACGCATTTCGGTCGCCCAAATTTCCCCGAGTTCTTCAACCAGATCAAAAGTGGTATTGAAAACGGAAGCTTGCTTCCTGGAAAAGAAGCCAGCTTAGAAACCAAAGTTGGTGTGTTCTACTGTAAGTGATCTAAAAACACACAGGAGTGAAATTTTGATGAATAAAAACAACAATTGCCGGTGCTGAGCTTGATAATCTTTAAAAATACCAGGCGGACCAAATGCTTTGGCGAAACAATTAAAAGACGAATGCTCAAGGGTGAGCAGTGGTACCATCAAGTTTGATCTGCACAAAGAGCATTGTGAGTCTGAACTAATCTCCCCAGGATTTAATTACTCGGCTAAGCAAAACCTCAACCATGCGTTTTTTCCTATCCAGTTTGATATTGCGATCATCTGCTCCCATCAAAAGTGTATCTTGTCAAGTGTACCTTTTCTTGTTTCGATTTTTTAACCTCAGGGTCATTGTATTGCAGATATCCTGTTATTTGAGTTGTTTGACTCCCATCCCCAGAATTGAGCTTGATAAGCTACTAAATTTAAACTAATGGGCCTGAAAAGTGCTGTTGGCACAAACTAATGCAACTATTATGATAGTGCATGGTATGAGAGGTGTTTGTGGAGGATAATTTTTCTGTGACCCACTTTGTTTTTAGCAAAGTATTTGTTGTTCCCTGAAGAATGGATAGACCTCCAGCCAAGCTGAGATTGTAACTCCACATGCCTACACATTTTTTTCACAGGCACTGTGCATTGCTTGGTTTAAATGACCCTGGAGAAAATTTGTAGTAACACCAGTATTCCTGAAGTTTTCACATGTCAGCTGCTTGTAGTTGAGAAAGTTTTGGCAGTGTGCAGGTCCTGTACCCTACAGGCCAGAATTTTGAACCCAATTTTCACCTAATTCATTTTGTGCTCTTTTTTGAACAGATCTTAAAGTTTATTCTTCAAAAAATTATGTATCACAAATCCTCCTTGTTTTTTCACCCCATCTCACCAACTATTGCCAATTATCAAAAACCCAAGCAATTACCTCATTGCCAAAGTATTTCAAAGAGCTTCAAAAGCACTTCACTTTGTCCTCAGCATTATTAGACTTTTTGCTTCTGACCTTGGCTGCCACTGCTTCTACTACTATGACTGTCTTGGATTATTTTTAATTACCACCACAGGTCACTTTATTATGCCAATGGTGGTGTGTTCTGCCAAATGTGTTTTATACTTCATTGGTTGATATTAACCTCTGTTACAATGTTAGGGTGTAACCTAGCTTAACTGTGATGACCTCAACTCTGGCAGTTATTCTGGAGGTGTCACATGCTTTTCAATGTGACTCACAAGAAAAAATTGCTCAATAGAAGTTTATGTGTAGAGATTTTCCTTCAAAGGAGTAGTAACACCAGCATAAATCCCTGACATGACTTCACTGCAAGCTAAAATCCGACATGTTCTACTATGTGAGGAAGACCATCTTATTGCCTTGAGTTGAATTCTCCTGTTAGCCTGGAAATCATAACTAGAACAAACATCTAACCAAGAGTTAAAATCCACATCCACATAAAATCAAGCAGTGTGATCTCAATAAACTTCCTATTAATTTCACACCCCAGGAAATGTATTAAAGTAAATACTGAAACATTTTATGACTTATGCTCTAACAAGACAAATTGATCTCAAACTATTGAAAGGGAAAAGACACATTGAATATTCCACAGTTGAAGAGCTCAATGGACATACCAAATTCCTGTCAGAAATCACAATACCCTGTGAGGCTGTAAAATGAGGATTTTTCTGGTGACATTCAAACTCATGCCCTCATCTGTGCTAAGACAAATAGTAGAGTTTTAGGCTACAGAAATATGTTACTTCAAGGGTGTTGACCATGGTTCAACTGGTGATACATTATGATAGCAGACTAAAATACAGATCAAGAGACCCAAACTGTTTCACAAAACCACCAGAATAGAGAGAGAAAAGTATTTGATAATGCAGTTTGTAAATTCCAAGACACTGAAATCCTTGGGAATTAAAAATTGAAAACTTCTAAAGAGAACTTTCACATCTTCCTTAATAGTGTCATAAAATACACCAGGAAAAACCAATGATCACTTGTCTACAAGTGACACAGAAAAATGAAAAGGGGCTTTTGTACTTTTTTATGTCACTTACAGAAAAGTGATCATTTAATTTTCCTGGTGTTAACTCCACGCAACCAATGACCACAAAGTTTCATTGTGGTTCATACACTACTAATTGGTAAGTGTTCTTTTAACTTGTTTCACCCAAAGTATTTCTTAGATGCATCTTTTGGACCATTACAGCCACTTGGGAGAAGCTCTGGAGTCTCTCCTTGCACTTTAACCACAACATGCCAGGTTCAACCTATTTGAAACAGCACTGCCTGACCATATCTTAAAGAAGTGGACATCTGCTCTTGATGATGTATCTGTTCCTGCCCATTTCCTGTATTACAATTCATCTTGCAGGTAACACTAGACATGTAGTATTTGTCACAATATTTCAGCTGCAGTAAACTTCAAGTTTGACATTGTTTGAATTTTTTCTGGATGGGAAGGAAGTGCTAACCATACTCATATTTGCAAAACACAAAATCAAAGGGCATGGATATGCCTCACAAGAAGTACTTTGTGGCTGACACAGGAAGTGGATTTCAACCAGGCCTGATGACAACCTATCAGCCTATTCAACATTATCTCAAAAAAAAGCCAGGTCAGGATTGCAACCTTTGTGGGAGAACTTATATACAGGCGGTGCAGCACTGAAGCTGAGCCCGCACCCGGGGGCTCAGCGGCAGACTGAGGAAGGGGTTTTTTACCAAATGTCACCAGACCTTTCATGGGGAAAGCAAAAGGGTGCAGCATGCAACATTCTATAGTTGGCGCGGGCAATTGGTTGAGCGGACAAGGGCAGATTCAGTATGTGTGACATAGGTGGGACTGGGTGGAGTCACAGGGCTTGGGGCACCCAACCTGCAAACGGAGCAGGGGCAGAAGGAGTGGAGGCAGATGCAGGGGCAACTGAAAACTGCAGGGGTCAACGGGGTATAGTAGTTGGGGGTATGCTGTGGTGCAATGTGGAATCAGGGAGACAGGCAAATAGGGTTCCAGGGACGGTACCTGTCAGCCCTAGAGATACTCCAGAGTATCCTAAGCACTGACTAAACTACAAAATACAATAAAAATAATGTATTACTAATGTAAATAATAACATATCATAAAATATTATTATACCAATCAACTCAGAATGTAAAATTAAGTGGGGTAGCTCACTCAAACCACCACTAAATTCCTACTCCTTCTAGTACTTTATCATATGATAAAGATACTTTAAGAAAAAGGGAATAAAAGTATAAAATATTGATTAAGAAATTATTGTCATAAAAGCTGAGAGACAATAAACTTATTTGCATAAATATTAGAATAATAATATTATGCTTATAAGAAAGAAATTACCTAAGTGCGTGGTAATTTCCCAGTATTGTTCTATTAAATGAATTGGCCTATGATGTGATTGGTTATACACACATGTCATGAGGTCATGGGGACATAGAAAATACTGTGCTCAATTCAATACAATTCCCATTACATCATGGTACATTTGAATTGTAATACATTAGAGCAGAATTTAGAATAAACATTCTAGAACCTTCCTCAAGGAATCTCTAGAATATAAAAGGTGGCCATTTCTGGCCTAGGATTGGTTCCTCAGCATATTCCCCCAGTACCATATTGTAAGTACTCTGAATATTCTCCTCCTACTTTTAGAGTAGTGTTATCCCCTTTATCCAACCCACCTTATTTACTGGACTAGTTATCAAGTTATCTTAGAACATCCCCATCTTCGACCTTGGACTATTCCTTAGAAAGCAGTTGCTGCAAGACTACCACCTCTGACAGTAGCCAATCAGCTCAAGTGCTTGCCAGCTGCTTAGTAACAATTTATATTGTTACACTCTCAAAAAGACAGAAAGATAGCCAAACCTATATGGTTAGCTGTTAGTCTTCTCCTTATTGACTTATTTGTATATCAAAGGGACAATTACAAAGGAGTTTTAGGTTATCCTCTGTGCATAGTTTGGACACTATAGAGAGAATAAGACTTGTGATTATTCTGATAACCTTTCAGCACAGTGATAGTACCTGGCTTTTTATAAACATTAAGCCAGTGTTTCATACACATAGCTGACAGTACCGGGGATTGTGGGACATGACAGGGGGAAATTGTATAAATAGAGTTGTTGTATTAGATTTTGCGGGGATCATCTTATATTATCATCAGAGTAGATAGCTATCAACATCAGCGTTCAAAGAAATCTCTTTTACTTTAAAACTCTCAGCAACTTTCAGCGTGTGCGGACAAGCGGAACTTTGAATGGCATCACCAGGAAGAAAAACGCAAGCAGAAAGGTCCCCTTGCTGAGTATAAGGTGTTACAGGGAATCCAGTTAGTCATCTGCTAACAGTTGTTTATTCCACAGAGGAAATAAAAGAATCAAAGGAACCAATCAGAAAGAAGGGCATCCAAGGCAGAACATACCATTTCTTTCATCAGGGTTGCCTTTATTTCTACGCCATCAACCAGGTGATTAAGCCTATTTCTACCACAGGGGACTAAACACGTAAATCTGGACATGGTGTAGCTCCCAGGACATGCTTTACTACTTTCAGACAGCCTTTGGCAGCTCTGGTGGTGGAGGTAAATCAGTTCTGGAGAGCTAAACTTGGTTTAGTCCTGCAATTTAGGTCCTGTGGTGATGCCTGAAGGGTACAAAATTTCTGTACATCTTTTATGAACTGACTGTATTTATTTTCCAGTCTTAATCATCTCTATGTAGTACCCCAGTCTGGACAGGCCTTGAGTTCAATAGCTCTGTCTTCAATAGAACTTCTAGATATAGCAGTTGTAAGTTCACGTTCTCTTCTTGTATTGCTCTTGCTCAATGTGAGTGTTTTGTCTTTTTCTGTGGTACTGAGAAAAAAGGCTTGGGGTTTGAATTGCATGATGTGGTGCATATCTCAAGCAGAATTACAACCAGACCAAAGCTAAAAAAGAGCCAGCGAATGGGTCCCAGCAAACATAGAGCCAAACTCCATCACTCGCCGCCAATTGACGCGAATACAAGCACCTGTTGGTCAGATGTAGGCAAAAGACTGAGGGTTTTTGGAAAGTGCAAGCATAAGTTGAGAGTCAGTGGGAGCAAATTGATCACATATTCTGAGAAGAACTTGATTTGTCTGACCAGGTTTCCATCTTCTCCAACTTCCCAACTGAAAGAATACAAAAGACTAGAAAATTTTCATTTTATTATCAGACTTTTGGATTATTGTGTAAATAAAAGTATTAAAGATATTATGAGTTTCATGAAAGAGAGAATTTCACTCATACCTAGAAGGGCAGAGGTAATGGTGCCTATGGCAGCAAAGTTGGTCAAGTGTGAATGGTTGTAAGATGGGTAAAAGATTTGGTTTGTGGAGTAGAACAAGGAATGGGAATTTTAGAGAAACGTTTAGGAGAGAAAATAAATCAGATATGGATGTAGGGAAGTAATTGGATGGAGGGAAAACAAGATGGATCTTGGTAGATTTGATGAGAAGAGGAAAACACAAGGATGATAGTTGAAAAAGGTGAAAGGACAAAGTTTTTTTGCTGATGTCAAGATTCTGAATGTGAGACGGGAGAATTCAGAGCTTTGAGTGAGCTATCTTCACCCTTTTAAACCATGCAGGTAGAAGTAGTAATCTGCTGGGAGGTGAAACTTACTGACTTTGTTTATCAGCTTTTTCCATTGCCAAGCATAGTTGCAAGGTGTGAGGCCTGACTATATGGGATTGCAGAAAACTACAGACTCGCTAACAGAATTTCTGGACCTTGTAAATCGAGGGTCTATCCCTTTTGGCTCTGTAAATCTTTGAGTTATAATTGCTTTTAAGTATTGATGAAGATGGAGAAGTTAGGGAAACTATGTAACAAAAATATTGCCATGAGGAAATTTTCCTCAGGTTCTCTACAAGTCTTTTATAATCTTTAGGAATCATCATCAAAAGATCTAGAAAATAAAAGGAACTTTTGAAAAGAAAATTCTTGAATGAAAAAGAAATGCATAGAAACTTGTCCTAAACACATAGTTATAGCTGATCTAGACAACCTTGTGAATCTATATCTTCATGTTTGTTACAAAACATGACTTACCTATTATAACTGTTTTTCTTCTTTTGTTCCTGAGTGAGGTGCCATTGAGCCAATTTTTTGTTGCAAAAATGGATTGAATTTTGATGGGATTTGCTTCTCACAGCCCCAGGTATCTTCCCCTGGGGTTGAGTTGAGCCAGCAGAGAAAAAATTCGAACTTGCCCTTTTGAAGTCTCCCTTTTTTTGGGTGTGCATCAAGAATCTGATACAATTTTGACCAGTCCACTATGCGGCCAGATTCTTCATAGTTCTATTTAACCCCTAATAACATACCTCTACCCAATACATTGCTTGGTAATTTATATTTGGCCACCAGCAAAACACTGCGGCTCTGAATAAATTTTCTCAGTAAAAGTACCAAATCACCCGACTTATATTGAGTAGAAGGCTTCTTATGCAAATCATAATGTTGAGCCTGTCGCTTTTTTGCTTGAATCATACAATTGATTGCCTTCGCCTGTACCTCATGTAGGTCCAGCAGAAATTTGTCCAGCACCTGTATCCCTGAATTCTGAGTAAGGGTACTAAATTTTGGATGGTACCCATTGGAAAAGAAAAAGGGGGTATTGGAATAGAAACTTTATGGACAGTCACGGGTTGCTACTGTCAGTAAAGGATTGGCTTGGGCTCGGTGGGGCAGGAAGGATGCAGACCTTTATGGACACTCACGGGTTGCTACTGTCAGTAAAGGATTGGCTTGGGCTCGGTGGGGCAGGAAGGATGCAGACCTAGGATAAAGCAGAAAACAGGATGAGGCTTGTATTTCATAGGCGATTGGGAGAGAAATGGAGATTGGTGATGAATGATGAGAAGCAGAAGAGAAAGAAGAATAACCTTTATGGACAGTCACGGGTTGCTACTGTCAGTAAAGGATCGGCTTGGGCTCGGTGGGGCAGGAAGGATGCAGACCTAGGATAAAGCAGAAAACAGGATGAAGAAGAAAAGAAAGGAAACAAAAACTGAAGAAGATAATAACGGAAAATACAACAGATGTCACAGGTGACATGTCAGGCCTTGTCACTCGGAATCTCATTATTCCCACATTCCCCCTCAATCTTCATTTCCTTGATAAATCCCGCGCTCTTTCCTAGGAGTCTGGTGGTGTGCTCGGCTGTTTTGTTGCCCGTAAGGTTTTTGGTGAGAAGATCGGTTTGTAAATTGGTAGAAGGAATGTATTTGAGGTCAATAGTTTTATTTTCGATATGGTCCCGGATGAAGTGGTATCGAAAGTTCATGTGTCGGGTGCCGTGATGGTAGATAGGGTTTTTGGCGATTTGCATCGAGCTTTGGTTGTCTGTGTAAAGGGTGAGGGATGGCTTCACTTGAGTGATTTCCTCTAGGACGTTTGCAGCCCATAAGAGATCTTGGTTACATTTGGTTAGCGCGACATACTCCCCTTCGGCTGACGATAGCGCAACGACATCTTGTTTATGACTGCGCCAGCCTATGGTTCCGTTGTAGTAAATGACCAATCCCGCATAGGAGTTCCAGGCCTTGGACCCGTTCCAGTCGGAGTCGGAGTACCCAACGAGTTCATGTGGTTTTCTGTCGAGGTCGTTTTGTCCGAGAATGAGTACCTTGGATTTGGTGTGACAAAGATAGCGAAGAGCGTGGCGAGCGGCCTGGTAGTGAGAGACTTTGGGGTCTTCTAGGAACTGGGACAGGAAGCTGACCGCAAAGGCGAGGTCAGGTCTCGTGCATTGGACCACATATTGCAGCAGTCCAACCACACGCCGGTAGTTGAATGGAGGTTGGTCTGGGGTCTCAGACAGAGTGAACTTGAGGGTGTTGTAGTTGTTCGGAAGTGGTATGGCGGTATCCCGGTCATTGTAGACCCGAAATTCGGATAGGATTGAGTGTATATACTTGTCTTGAATGAGCTTGATGGTTCCTCGTTCTTGGATGATACGGATTCCCAAAGCATATTTTGCAATGCCGAGGTCCTCCATGTCGAAGTGGGATGCGATTTTGGATTTGAATTCTGGTGTCCAGGTACCGCCAAAGAGTAGATCGTCGACATGAGCGTACAAGAACATTGGCTTGGATTCATCTGTTGAGAAGTATAGGCAAGGATCGGAGTGACATGGGGTGAGACCGATCTGTTTTAGAGCCGCGGTGAGAGCGTGATGCCAGCACCTGGGACTCTGTTTGAGACCGTACAAGGATTTGTTGAGTTGAAGAACGGTGCCCGGTTCGCCGTCGAGTCCTTGGGGGACTTTGATGTGTAAGAGCTCGTCCGGCTTGCTGTTGAGGAAAGCACACTTCACGTCCATTTGGTGCACCTCGAAGTTGTTGAGTGCGCAGAGAGTAAGCAGGATGCGGAGAGACGTGAGGCGTCCGGTAGGCGAGAAGACATCCGTGTAGTCTTGGCCTTCCTGTTGGAGAAATCCTCGGACACACAGGCGAGCTTTGAATTTTGTAAGGTTTCCATCTTGGTCTGTCTTCCGTCGGAATACCCAGGTGGTTGACAGGGGATGCATGTCCTTGGTTAGAGGGACCGGCGTCCAGACTTCGTGCTTGTCCATATTGCCGAGTTCAGACTCAATGGCTTTGGTCCAGTCCTCCCGATGAATAGAGCCGACGGCTTCAATGTAAGACCGGGGATCTTCCTTTAGGTAGCCAACTGCATTTGCTGAGTGACCAGAACGGCGAGAACCACTGACAATATTAGCGGGGTCGATGTCGCTGGAGATGTTGTTGGGAGCGGGTTGATCTGCTGGGACCCAAGAGTAGTTTTTGGACGGAGCCGGGGCGGACGGAGTAGGGCCGGTAGAAGAGGGAGTGACTGAGGACTGGGAAGTGGTGTTGTCGTTGGGTAGTTGACCCTGAGTAGGTTGAGAATCGACCAGAAGTTCCTCAAATCTTTGGTCATCGTCTGAAGATTCGGGGTCGGAAGAGACACGAGCATCGGGACGGGGAGTTTGGGTTAGGGAAGAAGAAGTTTCAGACGGAGGGTCATCATCGTTAAAGTGAAAAGTAAGGGTGGGGACGTCTGCATCAGGGTCATCAGACGGACAAGGCGGAAAGACATGGTGGTTAAATTTAACGTGATGGGTGATCTTGACGTTACCTGTCTCTGCATCCAAAATCCGGTAGGACCTGTGACCCTCCCCGTAGCCCAGAAAAATCCCCCGTGCCCCACGATTGCCTAGCTTCCCTTCTGACCTGTTAAGAAAATAAATTGCTTCGCAGCCAAAAGGGTGGAGATGAGCAACGGAGGGAGTCTTCCCAAACCATTTGGAGAAAGGAGTAGAGAAATCAATTGATTTACAAGGTGTGATGTTCTCTAGATATATTGCGGTTTGAGCTGCTTCAGCCCAGAAACAGGCCGGTAGATTTGAGTCGTTCAGGAGGCATCGGAGCTTGGCTACAGTAGTCCTATTACCCCTCTCGGCGAAAGGATTTTCCTCGGGCGTGTACGGAGCAGTTGTGAGATGATTAATTCCCTTGGAAACGTAGAAAGCGGTAAGATCCTTGTTTTTGAACTCAGAGCCGTTATCTGAGACTAGATTTACGATGGAGTTATTAGATTCGTTCTCGATTTTAAGAAATAACTCCCGCAGCGTCTTGTTGACATCGCTTTTCAGGGCCAGGAATTTAATCCAGATAAAATTGGAGAATCCATCAACGGCTCAGAGGAAATACCGATGGTTCGAGACTGAAGGGGTTGAGATTGGACCACACAGGTCCACATGTAGGTATTCGAGAGGTCTGGTGGGAGTGGGGAAATTACCAAGAAAAGGTTCTTTGTGAGACTTGGAGACGTCGCAAGTGTTGCACGTAAAATCGACTCGCGGAATGTTTGGGAACATTTTGAAGAAGTAATTGGGGGAGGGGTGACCTGCGGCTTGGTGTTTCTCGTAGATGGCGAGAGATTTAATGTCGACTTTATTTGCAGAGTGAAGTGCTTGTTGAACAATGAAGTTGCCATCTGCCAGGGAGCCGGTGATGACAGGTGTTCCTTGTTGGTCGGCAAGGATAAAGTTGTTCCCGCCTCCCGATTTGAGAGTGTACTGATTTTTGATGAACGCACTTAGACTGATTAGATTTGAGGTGAGCGACGGTACAAGCAGAGAGTTCTTCAATTGAAGGATGGCGTGGGGAAGTTCAAGAGACGCCACTCCTTGACCGATTGCTTTTGCTTTATCACCGTTAGCCAGGTACACATGGTCGTGAATTCCCTGGTAAGACGGGAAGAAGTCGGCAGAATTGAACATGGAAGTAGTGGCCCCCGAGTCGAGGATGAGGATGGATCGGTTTTGTTGGAGAGTGACCTGGAGGGCTTTGACAGGTTTCTCATCTTTAGGAGGTTTGAGTTTTAGTTGGGAACAGTCCTCGGGCTTGTGTACGGTCTTGGGGTTATGGTACCCGGGAGAGCACCTAGGGCCGTTATATACGTAACCGGGAGCAGGTGTCTTGCGGGAAGCAGCCAGCGCCCTAGACGTTTCAGTAGCCTTGGAGTTTCTTTGCATGAACGACCGGATCTCCTCAACCACTTCCTTGATGGTGGGGGACTTCTTCTCGATCTGGCATTTCTTCAGGAGAAGTTCGCCAGAGTTTTTGTATTCGGCAGGGAGATTAATGATACACCACATGGCAATGACAGTGTCGAGCAGAGCCGATGGTTTAGTCTTAGCGTCGTCTATGAGTGCACAGAGTTGTCTAGTGTTGTATGAGAGCGTAGTGAGAGTTTCCTGTAGGTCATTGGAGTTTAGGACGGTGGTGAAGATTCGATTAAGGTAGGTTGCTTGATTTTGGATGGTTTTTGGTTGGTAGTGCTCCTCTAGAAGTTTCCAGAATTTGGAGGGATTTCCTTCGGCTTTGAGATCAAACTGGTCCGCTATCTTAGTGTCGCAGTTGATCTTGAGGATGGCCAGAGCATCATCATACCGGTTACGATCCAGTTTATCTGCGGCGGCTGATTCTTCTTCGCTCTCCTTTTTGAGAACGAGGTGGAGGAGATGTTTGAGTTGTAAGATGGAAGAAATCTTGGACTTCCAATCGAGATAGTTAGCCCCAGTGAGTTTGTTTTTCTCACCGAGATCGACTGAGAATTCGACCATGGGGAAGGATAAGGCTGTGAGTTAAGGTCAAGGTGTGTTGAGATGTGAAATGGGTTAGAGTGAAGCTTCGAGTGAACTAGAGTTCACCGGTCTCATAATCTATTGGAATAGAAACTTTATGGACAGTCACGGGTTGCTACTGTCAGTAAAGGATCGGCTTGGGCTCGGTGGGGCAGGAAGGATGCAGACCTTTATGGACAGTCACGGGTTGCTACTGTCAGTAAAGCATCGGCTTGGGCTCGGTGGGGCAGGAAGGATGCAGACCTAGGATAAAGCAGAAAACAGGATGAGGCTTGTATTTCATAGGCGATTGGGAGAGAAATGGAGATTGGTGATGAATGATGAGAAGCAGAAGAGAAAGAAGAATAACCTTTATGGACAGTCACGGGTTGCTACTGTCAGTAAAGGATTGGCTTGGGCTCGGTGGGGCAGGAAGGATGCAGACCTAGGATAAAGCAGAAAACAGGATGAAGAAGAAAAGAAAGGAAACAACAACTGAAGAAGATAATAACGGAAAATACAACAGATGTCACAGGTGACATGTCAGGCCTTGTCACTCGGAATCTCATTATTCCCACAGGGGGAAACTCCTGATGAAGCAGAGTCTAAATTGTTAATAGAGAATTCAGCAATATCTAATATCCTATGCCAATTATCTGGATGGTAAGAGCAGAAATGTCAAAGATAATCCTCTAACACCTGATTTGTCCTCTCCATTTGACCGTCAGTCTGGGGATGATATGCTGTTGAAAATCCAGGAGTAATTTGCAATGATTTTAAGAAAGAGCACCAGAATTCACTAACAAATGTTGTACCTCTATCTGATATGATTTTTTCTAGCATGCCATGCAATCTGAAAATATTACTTCTGAATAAATGGGCTAAGTGATCAGCTGTATATGTTTCCTTACAGGGGACAAAATGATTGACTTTACTCAGCAGATCTATTACCACCATGATGGAATCAACCCCCCCCCCCCCCCCCGAGCAGGGTAGCTTAGTGATGAAATCCATTCCTATGATACTCCAAGGCCAATGGGGAACTTGTAAATTTTGCAACGTACCTTCTGGCGCCTATCTTCTGCCATATTCTAGGAAAAGCAAACCCGGCTGATGCCCCCAGCAGACAAGCAGACTTCTTGGAAGGTAATCTGCTAATAGCAACCCAGTCTTTGGCCCGTAAAATGTCACCTATGCAGGAGGTAAATGATATTATTCCTAACAAGTTGCTAAACACTTATGATCTACATTTTAAGTGTCCAAAGAACAAAGTTTTAGAATATTTTTCCCGATTTTATGATACTGTAAGTGATGATGAGAAAGAAGACCTAACAAAAAGAGATGATATTCTATGGTTCCAAGACCGGATATACGTCCCACCAATGTTGCGTACTTGACTCATTCAGCTTTTTCATGACTCACCGACAGCCGGCCACCCAGGCATTGCCAGGACTCTTGTTGATCACTAGATCATTCTCATGGCTGGGGATCAGGAATTCTGTAATAGAATATGTAGGTTCTTGTGACTCATTTCAAAGAGTTAAATCTGAATAAGCAAATTAAAACCATCTAAAAATGCCGACCACCTCGCCTTTTTAGGTGACAGGTGTTTGGCTGTCATGAAATAACAAAGGTTAGAATGGTCTGAAAAGACCTGGACCAGTGATTCAGTCCCCATAAGCCATGATCCCCATTGCTCAAATGCCAATACAATTTCTAATAATTCTAGGTCAAATATAGGCCAACTCCTTTCTCTGTCCAATAACTTACGTGAGTGAAAGCTAAAAGGGTTAAGTTTGCCTCCTTGGTCCGGTTGGCTTAATACCTGCAATAGCATATCCCAAGCTATCTACATGTATTACTAGTGGATGGCTGAAATCAAAATGTTGCAGACGAGGGGCCAATGAAAAGCACTTTTTTAAAGCAAGAACTGCTATATGTGGTCCCTGTTTTGGACATTTTCCAAGGTGAATTGTACCTTCTTTGTAAGTTCTGTCAGTGGTTGAGCTAAACTGGAAAATTTTGGTATAAACCTCCAGTAGAAATTACAGAAGCCTAAAAATCACCTAAGTTGTTTTAGCATTTTTGGGAGGGGCCAATCAAGAATTGTGGAAAGCTGTCTCTTTTCTATTCTTAGGCCTTCACTTGATATAATAAACCCTAGAAATTCTACTGAGGATTGGAAAAATTGGCACTTACTAAGAGAAGCCTTTAGAGAATATTGTTTGAGCTCTCCTAAAATATTTTGTAAATCTAACACATGTTGTTCACGGGTTTTGGAAAAAACTAAAATATCATCAATATATACAAAGCAACAAACTTCTAAAAACTCACGTAAACAATGCTGGATGAAACGTTGAAAGATTGCTGGTGCATTCGCCAGCCCAAAGGGCATTACCAAATATTCAAATAACCCCCAAGGGGTTCAGAATGCCGTCTTCCACTCATGACCCGGCGCCACTTGCAACAGGTTAAACACCGCTTTAAGATTGATTTTGGACAAAAATTTGCATCCTGAGAGACTATTAAGCAGGTTAGCAATAAATGGTAAGGGATAAGAATCATGGATAGTTAAAGGAACTAATTGCCTATAGTCAACACAAGGCCGGTCTGCCTTTCCCGGTGTTTTGACAAAGAAAATTGGCGCTCCCGCCGGTGAAGAAGATTCCTGAATGAAGCCTTTAGCCAGAAGATCATCAATGTATTGCTTGAGTTGAATGTTTTCCTGTTCGCTCAAATGATACATACCCACAAACGGAGGCTTGGAATTAGGCTTAAGGTTAATCTCACAGTCATATCCTTTTTGATGCGGCAGCAAACAGCTCAAAGAGTTAGTGACAAACACATCTGAATATTCTTTAATTTCACTTGGGATGATATCAGCTGTAGAAAAATTGGCTAGTTTTATTGATTGTGGAATAATGAGGCTTTTAGTAGATCCTCCAATAAATACATCATTTTTAGAAAGCCAGGGGAATCCAAGAATAATATCCGCTGACACTAAGTGGGTGACAAGGAGGACTACTGGATAGGAATAAGTTGAATATTTAAAAGCCGGGAAATGGATATGACCCCACCAGGGAGATTGAATGCTACCAGACTTAGCCAAAGAACCATCAAATCCTCAACAATTTATAGGGTAGTCAAGAATCAATAGGGATAGATCATTCCTATGAGCAAAATCTAAGTCAACAAAAGAAGCGGAGGCAACAGAATTGAAAAGGACAGATACTTCAAGGTTTTGTCCCTTTGGATCCAAAATGCCTTTAAGGATGGGGCAAGAAGAGGGAAAAGGGATATGGTGAAGGGAAGACTCACATGACACCGTACCATCAATCTCCATTTCCTCTATAGCTTGATCTAAGCAACATTCGGCCAAACTAAGGGGGAGAACTTGATCCAACAACACCTGTTCAACCGGTTGATTAACCAAGTCCAATACCAATGAGGAGGTAGCATTGAAGGAAGTGTTGTGCGCCAAGACTGGAGTGAAGAGTGAAGAGATTGAGTTTGAAGCAGGTTGGGAGACATTGAATTGAGCAATGTTTTGACGAGTGGTGTTCAGTTGTCAACAGAGCCTGATCTTCTTCTTGATATCCATGTGTTCTTCCTCCGGTAAGGTAAACCCTTGAACCTTCTTGTGAGAGTTTTCAAATTGCTTTCCACAATGTTGACCAAGTCCGTGTTGCACACACAGAATTCAAAACTTGGGGAAGGTGAAACCGGCTTTGGAGGAGATGGCATTGAGGTCCATCAGGACAATTCTTTCCAGAATTCTAGCAGGCAAGGGGACGGGGTGGGTTTTAATGGGGGTGGTCGCTTGTGTAAGGATGGAAGAGAACCAGAATTGATGGCTGAGATTTTATCTTGAGCCTCCGCAGTGGACACGGCCAATTATTGTTTTGCCTTGAGAGTATTGGCACCCTTCCAGTCGCTTCGCACAACCACAATTTTCAGGATCTTGGGGTTTAAGGCTTGTTCATATGCATCACATCTTGACTCTTCCGTTAAATCTACCGCATAAACCAACAAATTGAAAAGTGCATTGAATTCCTCAACAGTCCAATTGCCTTGTTTGAATGTGTAGATTCTCTTCTTTGCTTCTTCTACATCATGTTCGCTATTGAACACTTCTTCCAAATGGGCTAGGAAAGATTTGGCTGTTGCAAGCACCTCCAACACGTAAGGGTCTTTGGCTGATGCCAACTCAGTTCGAAGATCTTGAGCACAGGCATTTTCAAACAATAGAGCCATCCACCAGTTGTATGCCAGACAGTTTTTGCCTAAATTGCCGTGGGGGTGTCAAAAGTGCCTAATGATCCAATTGATTTTGGCTTTTTTGGAAGGGAAGCAATGGCCTCTTTCTTGAAGTTTCTCTTGGATGAAATAAACAAATCATTTTGTTTCTTTTGTGTTTCCGGTGAAATGAGCATATTGTAATTTGGGTACTTCTTGATTTGATTCAATTGGGGAACGGGAAATGTTGATTAACTGCAAAGAATTTTGTTGAATTGCTAGACAATTGTTTTTGATGGATTGAAGGATGTTGTTGATTGAATGTTGAATTTGATTGACCTTGTTATTGAAACTGAGCTTGAGTTGCATAAAGTCGGAATAGAGGGTCTTCATGCTGTTAATGTCTTTGATGTCTTCTAATAAATTGTCAAAGGATAACTTGATCTTCTTTTGTTCTGAAAAAAGTGAATCAAGGTTGACTTGATGATTTGAGTTACAGCTAATGTACAAAACCTTGCGGAATTTCGCGTTTTTTTTTTTTTTTTTTTTGCCCACCGATTTTTTTTTTCCCCCCCAAAAATTTTTTTTTCACCCGGCCCCGACTCCCAAAGCCCAGCGTAACCAACTGGGCGGAAGCATTCTCAATATTTACAATATCATTGATATACTACGCCGAGAGACACCGAAGGAGCCAAAGGACGCCGAAGGACGCCAAAGGATGCCGAAGGACGCCGAAGGACATCACCAGAAATAATCTCCTGATGATGTCCAACAATTTCGACATTGAAGGTGAGCACTGACTATATCTTATAATTTCTTGTTAGCTACAATTTTAGCTGGTTCATTGACTATACCCTCTCCAGATGATCCAGTGGATTATTACGACAATTACAACCTCCCATTGTCAGCTTGCTACTAGCTCAGAGACAACCTGACTAGAACAAAAATAAACATGAAATAAAAAATATAGTATTACTCATTTAATAAAAGGTAATAAATGAATAATAATAAGATAAAGCAACATAAAAAAGCAATATTTAAATAATAAATACATTATTACATAGTAAATTAATAATAAATAGATAAATACAGTACTAAGTATAAAACAATGAATATGTTAATAAATAATAAGATAAGTGGAAATATTATTTCATAATCTTAAAGAGCGTGTAAAATAACCTAGGGTACTTCAGCCAAAGTACCCCAGATAACTTAAAACTTCTAGTAGTAAAACAACTTGAAAGAATATTACCACTAAAGGCGCTGAAATAATTATTATACATTAAAATACACAATAAAAACCATAAATACATATACAAAACCACGAAATAACAATGTATTTAAATAAAAACATAATAAAATAAATACATATAACATTAATAATGGGCATTAATAAAAAAACCCGGTTTTTCCGCGTTTACACCCGGTTTTACGCAGCGGCGACGTCCAAATTGCTGCGCAGTACACCCGGTTTTCCGCATTTACACCCGGTTTTTTTATTTAATTTTTTGCGGGCGGATTTTCATTATTTTTCAAAATTCTAAAATTGCTAAGAATACTTCTTGGCGTGTAGAATATTATGGTATTTTTTATTTTCCAAAAAAACTATGTCTTCTATTTTTTTTTGGCCAATCCACCCGGTTTTTTTTCAATTTAATTTTTTGCGGGCGGATTTTCATTATTTTTCAAAGTTTTAAATTTATTTATCATACTTACAGGGGTTTAAAAATTTATGGTAATTTTTATTTTGCAAAAAAAAAAAAGTCTTCTATTTTTTTTGGCCAATCCACCCGGTTTTTTCATAAAAAAACCCCACGGCTCAATTTTCAGGATTTCTCTAAATTTTAAATTTTTTTAAAACACTTTAAGGGGCGTAGAATTTAATGTGACAAACAGTTTATTTTTAACTTCACTGGCTTTTTTTTTTATCATTTTTGGACAGAATTTATTTCTAAACACCTTCACGCCTGTCTTTCAAGATATTTGGGGAGTTTTTAAATGGATTAATACACTTTAGAGGGTAAATAATTCATTGGAAACAAATACGGATTATAAAATTAACTTTTTATCAGATTTCATGACAAAGAAATGGAAATATAATGATACACAGCGGTATGGTACATTGCATGATGCTTTGGAGTGTTACATGTAAGATAATTATTACACATTACATATTGGTTCAGGAATGTAATTCAGGCGTATATTCACCATTTGTAAGCATTTTCTAGTTGTTATCAGTAGTGTTTATAACAATTTCTCTTTCTTATACTTATTATTTGTGTGCGAATTCTTAGTCTGTACTAATGTCTCTTTGTTTTTTATTACATTTATTATTTATTAATAGATTATTACCTTGCAATTATGTCTCTTGCTTTTTATTTTATTTATTTTTTCATTCATTTCATTTATTCTATTTATTTTATTTTATTTTGTTTATGTTTATTTTACTTGTTTTACTTATTTATTTTATTTGTTTTAAATAGAATTTTGAATGAGGATGGTTGGGGAGGTTGCGCGCATCAAATGCCGCCCTCCATTATTTTATTTTATTTTATTTTATTTTATTTTGTTTATTTTGCTTGTTTTACTTACTTATTTAATTTGTTTAAATAAAATATTGAATGAGTTGGGGAGGTTGCGCGCATCAAATGCCGCCCTCCATAATTTTATTTTATTTTGTTTTGTTTATTTTCCTTGTTTTAATTGTTTATTTTAATTGTTTTAAATAAAATATTGAATGAGGATGATTGGGGAGGTTGCGTTATTCATAAATCATTAACTTGCAATTATGTCTCTTGCTTTTAATTAATTAATTTAATTTATTCATTTCATTTATTCTCTTTATTTAATTTTATATCATTTTATATTATATTATTTTGTTTATTTTCCTTGTTCTATTTATTTATTTTATTTGTTTTGGGGTCACGCGCATCAAATGCCGCCCTCCACGTGCTATTTGCTTAAAAATTAAAAATTAAAAAAAACCGGGTGTAAATGCGGAAAACCGGGTGCACCGCGCAGCCGCAGCTGCGCAGAAAACCGGGTGTAAACGCGGAAAAACCGGGTTTTTTTATTAATGCCCTTAATAATATAAGTATATAATAATAGTAATATAGTACTATAGTATATATTTATCTATTCTATTACATACTAGGTACACTAAGGATGATTCAGAGGGACAAAGACCACGAACAAGAGGAAGGAAATAACATGAGAAACTTCTGAAAATAATAATTAAACAACTGTTCAAAATAAATATACTACATCCTTAGTGGGAAATTATTGATTGACAGATCTCTGCAGTCATGCATTCCCAAAGAGCCTACATGACAGGGATCAAACAAGAAGCTCTTGAAGCGCCCACAGAACAAACAAATACATGTATCTCACATTGTACACAATACAAAACAAATTAAACTCTGACAAATGTGATCAACAGGTACATGTGATATTTAATCAATACATTTTGACATGTAATTAAAACCTTTGATCAACACATCTAACAAACCTTGTCAGAGGTTCAGAAGCGCCTCAAGATGCCAGCAAAAGAGCTTAGACAGGCTGTACCCATAGTAGACAGCCTGTACATATGGAAATTTGATTAAACAACTACATACATTTGTATTAAATCTTAACCCCTTCCTTTTAAATGTTCCCATAGCCAAAAATACATCCTGTGTTTCGCCATCAGGTCTCCAGAAAGGCATTTAAGGAGCCCTTGTTCCCCCTGTATTTTGCCTCCTCATGCTTTAATATATACACTACCACCTGTACCCACTTACATAGCTTTTACAATTGTTATTCTGTCTGGTAAGGTCCTAGTATCTGTTCTTTAGACCCTTCTTACTCCTTTGAAATTGCCCAGTGTCCATCCAGCTCTTCCAACACCCTTTCCAAGCGCTTCCAACTGCCCAATTTCCCCCTGGAAGAACCTCAAGTCTTTAAGGTAATTTATTACTAGTAAGTAGATAAACCTTTCTCTTGAGATTCTCCCCCCATCTTTTATCTGGGATTTAAACCACCCCTGTTTACAGGCCCCAGTGTGTTCAGGTACTTAAATCCTCTGCTTGCAAGATACCTTTGAGGGATTAAACCACCCCTGATTTATCAGGCCCCTCATATTTTTGATTATATTAAATTTATTTAATATAATTAATCATCTTTTACCGCTCATACCTCATATCTTTATTGGTATTACCTCTTATAAATCCTCTCAGAGCTTTATATTGCTCTTTATCTTTTATTTTGCACCTTGTGTAGCTAGAAGGATTACTCCTTGGCATCACAGAGGCTGACACCCATTGTTATCCGCAATCGATCAATGGTTGAAAAACGATACCCAACCAGACGGTGCGGCTCTTTTGAATGCTGAGCAATATAAAACCTCGAATTTAGCTCCTCCAATTGGTCCAATCAAACCCCCTATGAATCCTAGGACTCAAGATCCGCAAAACGACAAGCAAATTACCCCATATTCCCAAGACCGATCACGTGGAGAGGAAGACAATGATGACAACAAAAAGGTCAAGATATCGCTTGAATATAAGCTTTTCTTTTCAGTTCCAGAAGAGAAACCGTCTAACCCTCGTCAGAAAAAACAAAAGGCTAGTGCTAGCACTCACGAGGAAAGGTTCCGCTCTCTGGCATCCAATCCCGGGAAATTGAGCTTTGAATGGGACCCAGAAGTCAAAAATCTTGATGCCTTCAAGATGGCAGCGATCAAAGCAATCAGCATTCTGGACAAGCTCAAAGTTGCAACTCATTTGCAAGAGCAAGAGGATGAAGGAGAATTGATTTGGGGGGCTACAATTCCTCACGGAGGCCGTTTTGCAAATAAAAACAAAGCGCTTTTGGAAGATGATGAAGATCTTTCGGATTTCCTTGAAGAATGTTAAGGCCCTCGCGAAGGAAGATGTTTCACCATTACTATGATCCAAAAGGACCCGAAAATTTCAGCTCAGGTGAGCAATGTTTCTTGCTTTTCCCCTCTTGGTTTGATTACACTTATTAAATCTTTCTTTTCCTTATAGAAACGGGAGATTCTGAAATCCCTCAAGAAGAAAAAACCAGCCGAGGAAGATGATGAAGAAGATGAGCCCACTGCAGGTGCAGTATCATCGGCAACTATCATGAGGAACATTCGCGAGTTGCGTGCGGCTCACGAGCCATGTGAGGATCTTTCTGGATCAGCCGAGGTTCCGGTCTTCATCAACCCAAGCAACCCTCAAGAGTACATTAAGCTGACCATGGATCGTCTGCTTTTATGGGCAAGAGCAATGGTCAGCTGATTGGTACAGATTACTCAAAATGTGATGAATTACCATTTATTCTTTTTTATTTCAGGAGGAAAACCCCGAGATCACCATCTCGAAGCCTCCAAAGTTGGATGCATTTGCATTCACATCAAAAACCAAGCAACTGAACGCAAACAGTCGGATGACAGATATCAAACCAATTACGCCAAGAACCGCACCAAAGCAGTCAAATCCGTCGATCTCTCCGGATTTGTCGGCAAATCTGTCCCCCACAACAACATTATCTCCAATTTCTTGCGGCTGGAGTCCGCACATGGCTGCTATGATGGGATGGCAACCTAGTCCCTGGGGATGGCCAGGTATGCCTCACATGAATCTACCTGGAATGGCATCCGCGACCGCAACAACTATCAACTCGGCTACTCCAATTCCTCTATCCATCTCGAATCCTTTGACTTCTTGACCACCCGCAATCCCATTGTCTCCGGAGCCTTTGGACGACAACCTTGAACTTGAAGATTTCTTCCGCTTTGCACATGTGGAACCCAATCAGAAGCTCTTGGATGGTCTTGAAGAGCTAGGTATTGCTCATTTCTCACATTTCCATAGTTTTTCAGCTGCCGACCTCAAAGGTGCGGGGGTTAAAATGGGCCATGCTAGAATACTTCTGGACAACTTAAAGAAGTACGAGCGACACTTAAAATCTCGTCGCAACTCTAACCGTACCTAAGGAATATGATACATTTCCCTTTTTTCATCTTTGCTTTTGTTTCCTTTCCCCTTATATTCCTGTCATTATTTGTGTTAACTCCTCACACCTTCAAGTGCAATCCTGTATTGTACTTTAATCTGAAATAACAACAATAACATGATAAGGAATTTTATTCTTAATTATTTATGTGAGATCCAATATTCTAGTGTTGATCAAACACTATTGATAAAAGCTCAACTGAGGGACCTTATGTCTGTCAAGTGTTGATCAAACACCATTGATAAAAGCTGAACCGAGGGACCTCATGTCTGTCAAGTGTTGATCAAACACCATTGATAAAAGCTCATCCGAGGGACCTTATTTCTGATATGGATTTGTCTCAGCTGATGCAATAGAGGTCAAAAAGCTAGAATTTTGCATTTTTCAATCCATCGATTGGCCATAATAAAAATAACAAAGCTACAATAGTGAAGGAGCTCAGGGAAAAATAATCAGGCCAGGAAAACAAGACTCAAGTGAGATAACAAAAAAAACAATCAGTCAACAGCATAGCCGGCACCTCGAAACAGCTTCATGGTTAAATCAGCTGAAAAAACAAGAGTAATGAAACCATCGATGACATCATAGTCATCATCTCCTCCACTTAACAGGTCTTCATATCGCCGCAAAACTGATTTATATACTGAAAACCCTTTCTCGATTGGGTTGAAATCAGGTGAATAAGGTGGCAAGTATTGCACAAGGCAACCTTGAGATTCAACAATTGCCGCCACTTGACCGTTGTGATGTATTTGAGCGTTATCGAGTACTAAAACACTTTGAGGAGCGGGAAACGGATTCATTGACGGTACCTAAAGCCAAATTCATGTCAGAAAAAAAAACCTTCTAGGCTGTAAAAGAGTGACATGTCACTTGCCAAGATGTTTTTGAGGAAGTACTCAAAGCTGTGTTGGTTTACCAACTCCTCTTGAACCATGTGCGCCACCAATCCAGTAGAAGAGATGGCGGGAATGATGTTGTATTGGTGCCTGCTTCGCTGACGTGGAACCCGCTTTGTTCGTTGGCCTACTGGGGCCCAGCCTTTTTTCCTGGAAACAACCTCCAGGCAGACTCTGGATTCATCTGATTAGACAAACAAATCAGCTATCCAGGAGATAGATTAAGATATGAAACACTTGCACTACTTACCAGTGAAAACCAAGCACAAAACAGGGATTGAAGCAATCAGGGAAATGAATTCCGCCCGCTGATCCTCATCTTGGTTTGGATTAACGACCCGCACAGATTTCTTTGACATCTTCAATTGGTTCCGCAACGTCTTGGAAATCATGGAGCTACTGATGTTGATGCCGTGTTTGTCGCGCAAGGAACATTGTATTTTGTCGACGTATACAGTTGGTTTATCTTCAATCATCTCCTTGATGAATTGAAGGTCTTCATCGGTTAAGTTTAGCGGTTGGCCTCTGGGTTCATACATCTGAGGATCGCAAACAACCACACGTGTATCCTGGTAAAGCTGCGTCCATCGGGTAATGGAATCTTGACTAATTGAGGCTCCCAACGAGGTGTTGATATCGGTTAGCGATTTTCCATCAATCCAAGCTAAGACGGCCGAGTATTTCAGATCGGCTGAGTACTTTCAAAACACCATAGCCGCTTTTCTAACTGTGAGACAGAAAGGCAAAAATATTAGTATCCTAAAAAAAAAGAGAGAAGAGAAAATATGCTCACGTTGAGATTTATTTGGGGTGTCCTTTGGCGTGGTTGTATTGCAATACACAGCCATCCAGATGACTTCCGCCCAGTCGGTTGCACTAGGCTTCGGGAGTCGGGGCCGGGTGAAAAAAAATTTTTTGGGGGAAAAAAAAAATCGGTGGGCAAAAAAAAAAAAAAAAAACCCGAAATTCCGCAAGGTTTTGTACATTAGCTGTATTTATCTTGAGCGAAGAAAGTTGATCAGAAATTTGTGCAACCTTCCTTTCGAGTGGGGTTCGAGAATCAATGGGACCAATGAAGGGTGAGTTGGGTGGATTGATTGAAGACATTGTAATGGCAGGAAGAGAAAAGATGACAATATAATTGTGAGGCCTGACTATATGGGATTACAGAAAACTACAGACTTGCCAACAGAATTTCTGGACCTTGTAAATCTAGGGTCTATCCCTTTTGGCTGTATAAATCTTTGAGTTATAATTGCTTTTAAGTATCGATGAAGATGGAGAAGTTAGGGAAACTGTGTAACAAAAATATTGCCATGAGGAAATTGTCCTCAGGTTCTCTACAAGTCTTTTATAATCCTTAGGAATCATCCTCGAAGATCTAGAAAATAAAAAGAACTTTTGAAAAGAGAATTCTCGAATGAAAAAGAAATGCATAGAAACTCGTACTAAACACATAGTTATAGCTGATCTAGACAACCTTGTGAATCTGTATCTTCATGTTTGTTACACAAGGGCTCCGGTGGAGGCCGGCGGTATCTGATTGTCAGGGTTTATGTTTTCAACCCTGTCGTCGTTGGCTGTAACAACGGTAGGATGGGTGATTAGTTATTCCGAGGTATGGTTATTTTCATCTCGTTTATTTTGTTTTAACTTACAATTCTCGATAGAGTTAGTTATCTGACACCAACTAGGCTTGGTTATCGACCAATTGGAACGGGTGGATGTCTGCTGTGAATCAAAGACCAATACGTTCGGCCTTCGATTTCTGAGCGCGCTCACGGATTTCTTTACGTTCATGTTCAACCGCTTGGTCGGCTAAGTTGAGTGGCGCGCCTGAAGATTGAGCTGGTGCTGGTTTCGCGTCTTGTTCCTTTTGAGAAAGGATCGTTTCTTTAAATTCGTTGAACTCAGCTGGTCGAAGCGGGATTGAGGTCGGGAAGCGGAGCATAGTTGTGAAAGGCTGGGACGACGAAAGACTTATTGCTGAGTCAGGACTCTCACAGAGCATTCCCAACGGCCTGGCTAAACTCGAATTCGGTCAAAATTCGGGGTCCCACGGAGCTCGCCAAACTGCGTGGCGGTATGACGTAAGCACGCGAGAGTCAATCTCAAACTCCGGCTTCAGGCACATTTTCCACTGAAAACCACTTCCTTCAATCGAAAGACGATAATCAATCAAGAGTTACCCATCCATCATCAAAATGACCACGGTCTTATCGGACGGATCCGACTTTTCACGAGCTCTTGCAACATGGAAGGGTGCGTTCACCATTGTTTCATTCCACAGGAAAAAGATTGTCTTAACTAACCTTGCTCAAGTTCATTATTGCCATTTGAAAAGATATCAACCTTTCTACCTTGCAGAAGAGCTTGGATATATCGGGTTTGGAAATCGTTGAAAATCAGAAGGACAGTCTGTTGGGTAGAAAAAAATTGGCTGAACAGACCAGAGGTACCTCCCCATGAAATCATTTTCTTCTTCTTTTTATTTGTCAGGTGCCGAAACTGATCGCCTTCCAACAGATTTTAAAAAAATGCCCGATCAAGAGAAAGTCGGGGGATTTAAGGGTTTATTAAAAGGTACCTTCGGCTCCCTTCTGCCTACCATCCCCACGCTTTTTTTTACTGAAAATCCCCAGATAACTTTGAATGAATGTTTGAGTCAGCCTATCAAGCAGAAATAGACGCATTAACCAAAAGATCAAAGACATCCGAATCGGCCTTCCTGAATATCTATAAACTCTTAGCCGAGGCTCCCGATCCATATCCACTCTTGGAGGCAGCCGTCGACCAAACCGTTCGTGCGTCCGAAGCAAAACTCTTGGAATCTGAACTGGCACGAGCAAACGACCAAATCAAATCATTAAAATCACAATTGAAAGAAGCTGAAAAGCTGGAAAAAGAATCTCAAAGACAGGCTGAAAAGTTGGAAAAGTTGGAGAGTAAACTAGAAGATAGGGTTAAACTTCAGGTTTCGAATAAGGAGGCCGAGTTAGATGCCGTTTACGGAGAACGTATAATGAACTTTCAACAGCGTGAAAAGGATTTGACAAAACAGCTCGAACTGACCAAGAAACAGCTTGCCGATCTCAGAACGAGTAACGAGTCAAATCAGGCCAAGATCTTGGACGATTCATCAAGAAGAGACTTTGAGACTGTCTCTCGCCGAGCTGAGATTGAACTGGTTGAAGTTGACTTGGAAAGATCTCAAAGACGAATCGAAGAAGTGGAGAGAAGGAACGAAAAACTAAGGGCAGAAATAGAGGCTGTGAGGAATGGTAGCGAGGCTCAGGAGCGGTAAATCAACTTCCCCTTATAATCACATACATCGCGATATTGACTGAAAGGCTACATTCATACGTTACTTAGCATTCAAACTCTCGAGTCTCAGATTACAGAACTTCAAAGCGAAACTACCAGATTATTATCAACACTCGAGACTCAAAAAAATTCAATTGATGAATACCAGGAACAGCGTTCCAAGACTGAAACGGAGTATACGCGTCAAATCAAAAAATTAGAACAAGAAATCTCAACCTTAAAAGCCAAATTAGCTCAATATTCAGATTACGACGAGATCAAGCGGGAGTTAGAAATTATCAAGGTAAGCAGCCATCCCCCGGATTCTGGTTACATCTGCCATCAGATCACCAAGTTGATTTTTTCTTCTTCTATTCCTACACTACCAAAAACAGTATGTGGAATTTGCATCGCTGAACCCAGAAGATGAAGATAACGCTGGATACGACGATTGTAGTCCCAATTCATCATTTCTAAATCTAGCCATCAAGATGCCAAATCCAAATGCTGAGAAGGCAAACAAACAGAAAACGAAATCTTTAGAAACACTGCTGATGAGCAAGAATCGAAAGCTACAAGATGATCTCACAACATTGAGAGTGATGCATGACGATTTATTGGTCTCATCACGAATGAATACGATCGAACATGAGAAACTCAAAAGTGAATTAGACAGGCTGAAAACATTGAATGAAAGTTTAGAAAACGATCTGTCGAGGATGCAAGCAAACTCGACTCAGACACCAGCAATCAACAACTTAGAAACACGGGTTGGTAAAAACTCCAATTCCGATCAGTTCTCCTCCAATGAAATGGGAAGGGGACCTTTGAATGAAGAACCCGGACCTGGAAATTCGCCTCGAGGATTAGGGAAATCATTGCCCCATTCGAAACCTGACCCCCATCGAATAACAAGTGACACATCTATCTTACCGATCATAACTAGTCAACGGGACCGGTTCCGACAACGAAACTCAGAACTTGAAGAAGAGCTTCGTAAACAATTCGAAACAATCTCGATGACAAGAAACGAAATGAAGAGCCTCCAAAACGATAACTTGAAGTTGTACGAAAAAGTCCGATACTTGCAATCTTATCGAGACAATCTAGGTAATACCACTTTGAACGATCAGTCGACTAGATTTAATCGCTTCAGCTCTTCTATTCCTAGTACCGTTTCTAGAAAAGATGAAGAGCTAAGTAAGTATCGTGGGATTTATGAGGAACATATGAACCCCTTTGAAAGGTTCAGGGGCCGAGTAAGATACTTTGAAAAAAACAACCGTTTTCTCCAAATGAATTCTCAAGGATAGATCTTGAAACTGATGATCTGTGAATGCAATTCTTGTAGGAACGAATGGGAGCACTTCGGGCGTTAAATCCACTGGATAAATTAGTTCTGCATACCGCAAACTTTGTCCTTGGGAACCGGTTAACTCGAAATTTGTTTCTCATTTATGTCGTAACCCTACATGCTTTGTTGTTCTATGCATATGGTGAATCTGCTTGGAGGTAAGCATTATTTAAAATAGCCCAATCAATAATGTGACTCGAAGTGCAAAAATAAATTGGGTGATCTTCTGGGAACTGATTTGTTCGGTTGGGGGATTTCTTATGTAGGTCCGATGATCTTCAAGGGGCTAAACTTCGGCCGCCCATTCATGTTAAAAATCCTGGTTCATCCTAACTCCTACGGTTGACTATCTCTTTCTCTCGGTCTCCTAGCCAAAAACATCCGATTCCTGTTATTTCCAAAAATAAAAGTAAAATGACCTATCGTCAGAGATCACCAGAATCCTTTCATTTTTTGTTCTTGTGTTTCCTTCTTTTATTTTTGATGAGTCTGCTCTAGTATGTATTATGTATGACTTTCAGTTTCTTTGTTTTTGTTTTTGTGAAGGTCCTTGGCCTTGTTTAAATATTTTATGACAGACAAGTTTGGTAACATTGGAAAATATGCGTGGCTGTGGGTGGCAATTGTAGTGACTCGTAGGGGTAATCAGTATGGATTCTCAGCAGGTGTCGCCCGGAGGAGACAGATGTACACCACAGGAGCAGTCCAACGTTGCGTCAACGCAGGGTCCAGAGGTTGATGGAACGTTGCGCTGCTCACTGCAGCACAACGTTGACACGCGGTTGGCGCGTTCACAACCAATACTGGTTAAGTTGGTTGAGGTTTCTGGGAAAGTGTCTCAACGGTGAATTGACGGTAACTCAACGTTAGACCACCCACTCCTGGAACCTCAGGATGCCGGCCGATCGTCGTGACAACCTCTGCCCAACGTCTGAGCCCTGTTGAGCCGACGTTCACGCATGCAATGAGGATTGCCCCGTTGAACACGCGGGGACTTCTTCCGCCGGGGAAACTGCCGGTAACCTTTGTATCGCCTGAATCTTACCCCGGCCGGGCAGATTCTGGCCGTGTGGATTCGGGTCTCACTGGCAAACAATTTGGGTCTCACTGGCAAATAAATTTGCCGCGGTAGCCCGATTATCTGTTGATTTATCTATTTTTAGTTCCAGCTCATCGGCGAAGGATACAAATGATAACAATTGCCTTCGTCTAGATAGGAGTATTTACATCACGCATTATGATGCTAGCATACTTGGAAACTACGTGAAATGGTGTTGTTACACAGGCAGGCAAATGATGGATCGAGAAATAGAAAAGTAGAAAAATTGAGAATCTACAAGTATCTAAGAGATGAAACGGGTTTGAATCATCCTTGTAGAACACCTATTCTCAATATTGTTGGCCTTGAGTCAAGTGTGAGCCGCAGGGAAACTCTGGGAGACCTTATCCATCACCTCTTTGTGGGTAGGCAAATGTGGAAGGTGGTGGACATTTGCATAAACCACACCATTGGGGCCAAAGATGGCATCATTCTTTTGCAAGATGAGTTTGGCCCACCTGGAAAGAATGCATAAGTTAGTTTTATAGAAAATGGGGCAAGGACATTATGAACAAACTACACACTCTCTGAGGTAGTCCGCTGATTGCTGGCTAATGAAGAGGAGCTGGTTGTCAATGTTGATCCATTGCTTACCATTAATGGACTGATGACTGTATTTCAGAAGACCAAAAACCAGAACTGAAGAAACAAAATTATAAGACAGATATTTAATGAATGTTAATGATAAGAAACAAGAAATAAGAAATAAGAACAAACCCTGTTTGGAGAATATTAATCTGATATAGTGGACAACCAAGTAAGACAAGACAGTTTTTATAAGACAAGGAGCTGAGAGGTCAAGTTGATTAGTTAATAGCTTTGAGTGAGTTGAGTTGAATAGAGAAGAAACAAACCAAGAGGACAAGAGTTATGAGAAACACAAGGATAAGGAAGATAAAGAATGGAGGACAAGTGGGGAACTGTGATGAATAGAACATGTTAGTATAATGTTGAAGGAGATCAATGATGAGTGGAAATGCATCAGTGCATTTCTCACCAAGTTGAATACTTGATGAGTGATTGATATCGCCGTTGAATGTTGTTCTTGAGATTGGCGGAAGCAGTTTCGAGTTCGGGTATGAAACTGAATAGATTGTTGGACAGAGATGGAAGAGATTGTCGAGGGAAGAGATTCAATGATTGACCGAGATCTTTGAAGAAAAAGCGATACAATTAGGGTTTTCTTGATGAGATTGAATTCAATTACTCAGAGCACACGCGCGCACGTTGCATGATTTGAGAGCACAAGAAGCAAGTTTCAACACCCCCCTCAACTTGGTGAGTAAGAAACCAAGAAACATTTTTCACGAAGTCTATTGAGAGATTCAACATTGCTTGCTTTGGTTAATGTATCTGCTATCATTTCTTCTGATGGAATGAGAGTAACTGTGATTTCATTCTTGTTCTTGAGATCGCGAAGCCATTTCATTTTGATGTCTAGATGCTTCGTCTTTGAATTAGAGCCAAAATTTTTTAATTTTTCTGCTAGACCTTGATTGTCAATGTGAAAGTTAGTCGGGTTAATTTCTTCATCCCATAGTTCTTCCACTAGAAATTTAATCCACTGGTTTTCTTGAACCCCGTCCGCTAGAGCATTCATTTCAGCTTCGGTCGATGAGAGAGTAATGTTCCGCTGCCGTTTACTATTCCATGCCACTGGACAGTTTTTCCAAAAACAAATCGATCCGCTTCTGGATAGACGGGTTTCCAGGTCATCTGCCCATGTGGCGTCTGTGAAGTGTTGAAGAGAGTCTGACAAAGAAGGATCGGGTCGCAGAGTCAGGTGAAGATTTTTCGTTCCTTTTACATATTTCCAACAGTGTATAACCTCTTTCCAATGAGATAATCCTGGATCGTTATTGAAGCTTGATAATATTGATACAGCAGGGGCTAGGTCGGGCCGAGTACGACATGACAAATAGTTGAGCATACCGGTGAACGATCTATAGTTAATCTTGAGTTTTGCAAATTCATCTTTGTCTTGTTGACTCGCGGGTTTGAGTTGTACAGCAACTGAGAGAGGAGTGTTTACCGGCTTACAGTCATTCAGCCCTAACATCGTTAGTCCCTTTTCAACAAGTTTTTCCTGAGAAAGTTTGATCGCTTCTTCTGTAATTTCAACGTCCATTCCTAGTAGGGTATCCGGAGTATGAGCTGATGAGTTCGGAAAGCGTTCGAGAAAAAGCTTTTCAAAGACATCAACATTTCCAACTACTATTAGATCGTCGACATGGAAGAAAATGGATGAGATTTTTTTATTATGAAGGAACAAGCAAGGATCAGATGTCGATTGATGATAGTCAATTTCAGTGAACCAAGTCGTCAGTGTTTCATACCAATTCGCTGGAGCTTGTTTCAATCCGTACAGAGACTTTTTAAGTTTAAGATACGGTGCCTCTCTAGATGATCCTTCAGGTGTTTTGATGTACAGTTCCTCTTTCAGAGGAGCGTACAGGAACGCACTTTTCACATCAAATTGTCGGATCGGAAGTTTCTTGTCGATAGCATACATCAGAGTAATCAACATAGATGTGAATTTTCCCGTCGGTGCAAAGGTATCACCATAATCTTCTCCTTCCCTCTGACGAAATCCTTGAATACATAATCGCGCCTTTTTTCGTTCAGCTGCGGATAAAGTTGAAGGTTTTGTCTTGAAGATCCATAAGGTATGCAAGTAAGAGTCGGGAGTGTCAAACATGTCTTCCCATACTTGATGATGCTCTATATTCGACAATTCTTCTTCAGCAGCTAGAGCCCATTTTTCTCGATCGGCCGACTTCATGGCGTTTTTAAAGGAGGAGGGATCTGATGTGAGGTACGAATACTTGACCGGTTTTACTTGAGTCGTTCGTTCTCGAAGAGATCGAGTAATCGCAGGAACGGGATTGAGACTTGCGGCTATCACCTCGTCATTTTCGTCAGATTCATCCGAGTCTTCGTTCATCTCGATGATTTCAGGAGGAGCACTTTCAGGTTCAAATTCATTCGGAATATCAATGTCCCAGTCTGAGCTCTTGGAACTTGATGAAGAAACATAATCTAGGAATTTAACGTGTTTTGTTTCGATGATCTTTCCTTCATCGGAAAGGATACGATAGGATCTGATTTCATCAGCGTAACCTATGAGACGACCAAGTTTTCCTTTAGGTTGTAGCTTGGAGAATGATTGTTCAGGAAGAATCAGAAACGACACCCTGTTTCCTAATGGATAGAATTAATTTAGAGGCAGGGTACGTCCTTTGAATAACTCAAAAGGTGATGCCTTAGATCGATGAGCGGGAATTTGATTAATAGTCAAGGCACTGACTTTTACAATTTCACTCCAATATTTTCGCTCGATTCCTGAGTCTTCTAGAATTGTTCTCAGAGATTCGATGATAGTTCTGTTGAAACGCTCAGCCAACCCGTTTTGTTGGGGTGTATAAGCATCCGAACATCGTTGTTTGATTCGATGCAAAGAACAGAATTGTTTCAAGGTAGCATTCAAGAATTCGGAGCCTCTGTCCGAATGAAAAGTGCTAGGATAATACTCGAATCTCTTAGCTTCAACGTCAACTAGAAATGATATTGCTTCAGCTGTGTCGCTCTTCTGCTTGATGTGTAGAAGGGCGCTCTACAGGTATGTGAAAGTGGGTCTGCGGCGGAGCAATGGCTACACGCGGCTCGAAAGAGCAATGAAACTCGAGTCTAGGATTTCCAACAGCAAAAGGTGGATGGGGGAAATCGACAACAGGAGAGAGAGAGGCCCTGATATGGGGCCGACAACAGAAGTGGAGACTGAAAATGAAAACAGAACATAAGAAGACCGTTGAGAAATAACTCAACGGTACAGACATAGCCTGCGCGTACAGGTTACGCCAGGCATGAGACAAAATAGAAGAAGAACACCCCTTGCGTGCAGTACGCAGGGGCTTTGGCTTCTCTAACTCCTGGCTCGTGTGGAGCCGGAGTTGGATCCGGAAGCAATCACGCGTACAGTGCGCCCCTTGTGTGGGCGCCTGTCGCGGATCCACTTGTAGCACGGCTACAACCACCCCCCCCTAGACAGGGGCTGCCCCAGCACCTTCCGGAAGAAGCTTGCCACCAAACCGGACGCGTAACTTCCGCGCCGGCTGGGCCGGGACAGGGGGAGAGTTAGCAACCGTCGGGGCCGGAGTCTTTTCGGCGCCTTTAACTTTTTTAGCCTTGCGAGGCTTGGATAACTTTGCCACCGAAGTGGTCTTTTTAAGCAAAGCTTTGGCTACACGTGCCTCCGCTTGTCGCTCCCGCTGAGCAATTGCAGGGGGCGTGGCCCACATCCCGTTGACAACCAACGAACGCAGGGAAACAGGCTTTAAACTGTTACCATTAACAGGCCTCGAATATTCCTCGCCATCTTGATCGACGAGTATGTAAGAGTTGTTTGGCAGAATTGCCTTGATCTCGAAAGGTCCGTACCAACGCGGGTTACCCTTCGTGTGCTCTTCATTGCGCAACTTGACGGATTGGCCCACAATAAGTGCGTCCAAATCTCGAGCAAACCGTGTGTTCTTATCAAAGGCGGCCTTGTTAGCCTCAGCGCGTATGGCAGTGTTGCCCGTAGCTGCTAACCTAAGCTTGTTAAGCTCCTCAATCCTGGTGGCTAACTCAAGCTCTCCAGGACAGGCCTCATCCGCGGCAACCATACGCCGCTTATCTCCCAACAATCGCGGCTTCACGCCGTACACTAGTTCGAAGGGGGAGAACTTACTGCTGTCACTTGCGTGAATCCGAGTAGAAACAGAGCTGCGGGGAGGAAATCTTCCCAACGCTTGGGGTCCCCTGTGGTATTAAGGCGGAACAGCGCCTTCTCGAGGATACCATTAAAACGCTCACACTTCCCATTTGTACGGGGGTGATAACCAGAAGTATTTAACTTCTTAACTCCCGCTTTAGCCAGGAAACTGGCAAGCCCGGCAGATAAGAAATTAGACCCACGGTCCGTGAGGAATTCGCGGGGCAAACCGAACGGAGTAATCACGTGGTCAAACACGGCCTCAGCAATAGCGTCAGCCGTCGCATTCCTTAGGGGAATCGCAATAGGCCATGAGGTACAATGGTCGACAATCGACAAAATCCAGTTGTAACCAGCCTTATAACTCTCCGGCATTTTAATAAAGTCGGAGGACCACCGTTCAAACGGCATCACGGCAGGCAGCGGGGTTTGTAGCCCTGTCTCCTGCAACGCGTGCGCACGCTCGTGCACTTGACAAGGCGCACAAGTGGCAACATAACTTTTAACGTCCTCATAGCGCCGAGGCCACCAGCCTCGGCCCCGGAGCACCTGTAGAGTGCAATCGCGGCCCCTATGGCCTAGGTCATCGTGGACTGCCCGAAGCAAGTCAAATCGATGCGCCAGAGGAATAAATGGCGAGCGCTCCAGCAGCCCGGGACGCCCCAGATAAATCAGGGTCTCGTCGTCCGGGTCATACTTAAAGAGCTTTAAGTTCTGCTCAGCTCTGATAACGAGCCCTTCAGGGACCCAAGCGGGGATTTCTCGCTTATCATGTAGATAAGGAATTAACAGAGGCCAATCGGTCTCATCAAGGACGTCGCCTATATCATCGACGAGTGATAGATCACTCCGCCGCGAAAGCGCGTCAGGAACTACGTTATCGGCGCCTTTTTTATAACGGATCTCTATATCCATTTCGGCAAACTCCTCCAACCAGCGGCAAAGCCGCTTGGAAGGAAGTTTCTGGCATTTAAGATAAACCAGAGACGCGTGATCAGTGTACACAATAGTAGTGACAACTGCACCGTCTAGATAAACGTGCCATTTCCGCCATGCGTGGATAATGGCTAACAACTCCCGCTCTTGAGCAGGGTAGTTGATCTGTGCTTTGTTGAGCTTACAGCTCTCAAACGCAACCGGGTGCAGGCGATCATCCTCGCCATACTGCAATAAAACTGCGCCGACTGCGAAGTCAGACGCATCGGTCTCCATAATGAAGGCCTTAAGCGTGTCCGGGGTTATGAGGACTGGTGTAGACACCAGCGCCTCTTTCAACAGGACGAACGCCGTGTCATGCACGGGTAACCACAAGATCTTCTCGCGTTTCTTAACCCCTCCAGCGGTTAAGCCATGCAGAGGAGCCGCGATCTTCGCGAAGCTCTTAACATAACGGCGGTAAAAGCCGCATAAACCTAAGAAAGCCCTGACGTCGTAGACAGTCGTGGGGCGCGGCCAAGATTGAATAGATTCAATCTTTTCTTTCATCGGCCGGATAGTATTGTACCCAACAACGTGACCAACGTATTGGATCTCACGTAAACCAAAGGAGCATTTGGCTCCGGAACACTTAAGCTCCTCGTCCTTGAGGACTTGGAGCACTCGCCGCACATGGATAACATGCTCAGCTTCAGACGCCGAGTATACCAGGATATCATCCAGGTAAACCTGGACAAAGTCATCGATGAATTCCCGCAGTAGGTGGGTCATCATGCGCTGGAACGTACTGGGCGCGTTAACCAGCCCAAAGGGCATAACCAGCCATTCAAAGTGACCATATTTGGTCCCAAAAGCTGTCTTAGGCACATCAGCATCCGCAATGCGCATCTGATGAAAACCTTGCTGTAAATCAATCTTAGAGAAGAATTTAGCGCCGCGAAGCGCGTCAAAACATTCTTGTATCACCGGTAATGGATGCCGGTCTTTTTTAGTAACGGCATTTACCTGCCGGTAATCAACGCACAAGCGCACCTTCCCAGAGGAAGGGTTTTTAACAAAAACAATCGGGGAGGACCATGCCGACGTAGATGGCCGGATAAATCCGGCGTCTTGAAGGCCTGCAAGCCTTTCTTTCAACGTCCCCAAAAGTGCCGGCGAAAGCTGGCGAACAGGTTGGTAGATCGGAGCCGCAGAGCCCGTATCGACCAGGTGCTCGATCACGCGCTTGCGTGTCGAGGCTTTAACAATCGGGGAGAACAGCTCCGCGAACTTTGCCGTCAGTGTACGCAGTTCGACACCTAGAGCCTTGTCTCCAAACACGGTGGGCAGACCTGCCGCTATTTCGTCGCGCGGTCCCGAGACGCCCTCCGATTCGGTCAGCGCCAGTAGCTTATCTGCTGCACCCTCCCAGATCCCGCGGCGTCTAAGATGCTTGGGCAAAACAATCTCATCCTCGTCCGTTAGCGGAGCGAGGATAGTCTCCTGTATCAAGGAGATAGCAGGGAGGCTAGGCTGAAAAAGTACTACATTACCGCCAGGTCCCCTTAAGCGCCACGAATTGCTTTCCCAATCCGTCGACGATACGTGCGTAGCAATCCAATCGCGCCCTAGAATCAAGTCATAGCTGGACAGCGGCGCGATCCTACAAACACAAACAAACGCCACCTCTGAAAAAGAAAAGTGGACATTAGCTAGCCGGTTATCATTAATTTTGTCCCCGAAGGCGCCGGCAACGCAGAAAGAGGAGGGAGAAGAGAAAATAGGAAGTGAATGAGAAGAAACAAAACCTGAAGACACATAGGACGAGCCTGCGCCCGTGTCAAGAAGGACCCTGGCCAGGTGCCCTTCAACCTCGTGTAGGAAATCTACACGAATCGTGCTCGATTCGGCCACCGCGTTCGCGGCGGCCAGAGGAACAGAACTCAAACTATCATATACAACATCAGCGGCGTCTCTAGACGGCTCTGCTGAAGCGGTTGTCCCCACGCCTGGGGTATCAACTAAACTTAACGATCGATCAAACTCAGGGAGGGGTTTTTCACCCTGAGGCTCAATAGGATCTGTGACACGGGATGGATTTCGGATTTGAGAGAGAGGGAGGGAGGTCACAGAAACTACAACATGTGTCGACGGGAGAGACAGTTCCTCGTCGACTAAGCTTTTTTCTTCCCCTTATCAGTATGGGGATGGGCGGCCTCGTACGCCGCTTGGCGCTCAGTCTTCGGCGCCTTACAGTCAGCGAGGAGATGATCCTTAGACCGGCAGTTGTAACAATACAACTTTTTCTTGCCGGCTTTATCGCCTCCACCTTCGGTTCGACGCTTTCCGGAGCCGGACCCAGAACTCGCCGCCGCAGTAGCAGCCAAGGCGGCATCTTCACGGTACGCACTGTCGTACTCCATGGCCGTAACAACAACCTGATCCAAGTCCAACGGGCAGCGTTGGACTTGGCACCTGGTAATCTCCTCGGAAACCTTCTTCGCGAGACCTTTCGTCAGAGCGTTGACGAAACAGGTAATCGCATCGAAAGGATACCCGTGCGACTTAGCGCGGGACATCCAAACACGAAACCGAGCGTAGAACGTCTGGAGGGTTTCGTTGGGGCCCTGCTTCAACGCACTGAGCTCCCTAGCGAGTGCCGCCGGACTGGTACCGAGCGGGCTTAAACGAACCAGCCACTCCTTGAACTCGTCCCAACTATTGGGGCGAGTTCCGTCGAGTGCAGTGTCGCAGTAGTCCTCCGAGGCTTTACCACCCAGGCGGAGGCCGCCAACCTTATGCCAGATGGCGGGGTGGGCGCTGCGATCTTGCAGGTGGACTGCCAATCGGCTGATCCAAGTGACAGCGTCGTTGCCCGGCTGCCCCTTGAACTTTGGGTGCTCCTCGGGCCAATACTTGAGGACCTTCAACGGTTCCTCCTCGTACACGACTTTTAACGGCTCCGCGCCAACCGGCGGGGCTGGGCCAAAGCGATTGGGATCTGCCGGTTCCTTTTTGATAGGCCGGTCATCCTTCATGTGAGTATCAACATCGTACCCGATGAGATCCTCCTGACATTGAGGGAGGTCTCGGTGGTTATCGTACCACAGACGTTCCGCTGGATTCATCGCCGCGACCTCCTGATTGGAGTAGCAGGCGCCGTTCCTCGGGGATTGAGGGATAACCTCGCCGCCAACGGCCGGGAGAAGTTGGTTCCCACCTGGGGGGCTATGACCCACGGGCATCTAACACGGATAGACAATAAAAACAAAAAAATTTCGACACGTCAGTGACCGTGAAGAAAAAACACTAGACTTCGCGCGCGCAGCACGCCGAACAGAACCCTGCCCCAGAGGACCAGTCAACAAGAGACTGGGGAACTCCTACTGAGGCACCCGCTGCCCAGGCCAAATCAAAAAGGAACTCTAACCTTACGTTTTATTTGCCGAAGCGCGAATAAGATTAAGTTTTTTAAGGGTTTTATTGATTGGTTTTCTAGGAGAAAAGCGGTGCCGATGAGGAGTCTTTCGTCGAATAACGTAAAAAAAAGCTCGCTACCACTTGTAGAAGGGCGCTCTACAGGTATGTGAAAGTGGGTCTGCGGCGGAGCAATGGCTACACGCGGCTCGAAAGAGCAATGAAACTCGAGTCTAGGATTTCCAACAGCAAAAGGTGGATGGGGGAAATCGACAACAGGAGAGAGAGAGGCCCTGATATGGGGCCGACAACAGAAGTGGAGACTGAAAATGAAAACAGAACATAAGAAGACCGTTGAGAAATAACTCAACGGTACAGACATAGCCTGCGCGTACAGGTTACGCCAGGCATGAGACAAAATAGAAGAAGAACACCCCTTGCGTGCAGTACGCAGGGGCTTCGGCTTCTCTAACTCCTGGCTCGTGTGGAGCCGGAGTTGGATCCGGAAGCAATCACGCGTACAGTGCGCCCCTTGTGTGGGCGCCTGTCGCGGATCCACTTGTAGCACGGCTACAGATGGGAATGGTCGCGCAGAATCGAGTACAGCTATCGACTACAGTCAGAATGTATCTGCTTCCATCAAATGACTGAGGCCATATTGGACCGATAAGATCAAAGTGTAGTTCTTCAAAAGGCCTTGATGCTGGCTTGTGAATGGACTTGAATGAAGCTTTGGTGATCTTGGCTACTGCACATGATTCACAGGAGTTGACAATTTTTAAGGGAATCCCCAGTTTCTTCCTCAGCCTGTGATAGCTTACATGACCAAGAGATTTATGGAGAAATTCAGAGGATGAGAGGTGACTTGAATGTTTGAGATGTTCAAAGTCGAGACTTGGTAGATTCTTAATATAATTTCCTTTCATTTTTATGTCATTGTTTTTTAGTATTTCAAACGAGTTTTTATGGAAATTTACAAGATAATCGTCGAGAAGAAGACATCGAACGGAAAGAAGATTAACTGCTAGATCTGGGATGTATAGCGTTTGATTAAGAAATATTTCTCCATAATTATTCTTCAATCGTATTGATCCAACACCTTTTATTTTTAGGTGATCTTGACCGGAGCTAGTTTGCACGCTTCCTAGTTCTTTGAGCTCTATAGTTTGAAAAAGTTCCAAGTTGGATGTCATGTGAGCTGAAGATCCCGAGTCTAGAATGAACATGTGAGATGAGCTTGAGATTGATGAGTGAAAGCTACTAACTGATGATTCGGTTTTTGCTTCGGCTTTCTTTTGATAATGAGCAGCTCGCTTTTCGGGGTATAATTTCCAGCAGTTCTCCTTCGGATGGTCAGCTTCCGGGTTGTGATAGTTCCTTCGACATCTTTTGGACTCATCGGTGTATAGGGTGATTGGATTGGATCGTGTACCACTTGCTGAAGCACGTGTTTCAATGTTGTGATCATGAACTCGAAGATGATCAAAAACAACATCAATGGTTGGCTCTTTGTCGGAATGAGTTATTTGATTAACAATATCATTCATGTCGGCCGGAAATTTGTGAAGGACCATGTGTCCTATAGCATCATCAGTGAACGTCCATCCGACTTCTATGAGTTGAGATTGAAAATTTTTCATAGTGGTGATAAAACCAGGAATGTCGTCCGAAGTGTATGGAGCACGAAGAAACGATTGAAAACACTCGAGCCTTGTTAGAGGCTTGAGTGGAGGCAAAGAACTTAACAATCGATTTCCACGTGAGTTTAGCGTCTTTCTCATTGACGGAGTCGACAACATTGGCTTGAACGGTAGGCTCGAGTTTAGCCACTATGATTGCTTTAAGAAAATCATTTTCGTCCGGAGTGAGCTTGTCTTCATCGGAGGTGAGAGCCCTCTCAAGTTTTACAACATCGAGAAAGTTAAGAACTCGTCGTCTCCAAAATGTATAGTTGTCCATCGTGAGAAGAGGTATGCCTTCAATCACGGTCTTGAGAACTGACGAGTGAATCTTGTCCATTCTGTTAGTATCGGTTGCCATAGCAGGTGTCTGGTTTTGGTAAATCGAGGAAGTGGTCTGAGGTTGATTGGATGTCAGTTTTTTATCGTCGGACATCAACTGATCGTATTCGCCTTTTTCGACTGTTAATCGTAATGGACTGATGACTGTATTTCAGAAGACCAAAAACCAGAACTGAAGAAACAAAATTATAAGACAGATATTTAATGAATGTTAATGATAAGAAACAAGAAATAAGAAATAAGAACAAACCCTGTTTGGAGAATATTAATCTGATATAGTGGACAACCAAGTAAGACAAGACAGTTTTTATAAGACAAGGAGCTGAGAGGTCAAGTTGATTAGTTAATAGCTTTGAGTGAGTTGAGTTGAATAGAGAAGAAACAAACCAAGAGGACAAGAGTTATGAGAAACACAAGGATAAGGAAGATAAAGAATGGAGGACAAGTGGGGAACTGTGATGAATAGAACATGTTAGTATAATGTTGAAGGAGATCAATGATGAGTGGAAATGCATCAGTGCATTTCTCACCAAGTTGAATACTTGATGAGTGATTGATATCGCCGTTGAATGTTGTTCTTGAGATTGGCGGAAGCAGTTTCGAGTTCGGGTATGAAACTGAATAGATTGTTGGACAGAGATGGAAGAGATTGTCGAGGGAAGAGATTCAATGATTGACCGAGATCTTTGAAGAAAAAGCGATACAATTAGGGTTTTCTTGATGAGATTGAATTCAATTACTCAGAGCACACGCGCGCACGTTGCATGATTTGAGAGCACAAGAAGCAAGTTTCAACAACCATGCCCCGGAGTAGGCGTCAAAATCAACTGGGCCGTTTCCAATCAAAGATAGGCAAACCGAACCTTTGTTTGAATGTCGACTTTTGACCAATCCTCTGAAGCACCTCGCGTGGCCGTGACAGAGAGGGTGGAAGAGACCTATTGGCCATGAGAAAAAATAGTGATCGGATTGTGGCTGAAGTTGGCAGTGGCTGAAGATAAAAAAAATGTGCCTGCCCAACCGCAAGCTTTTCCATTTTGGCTGTACCAAGGGAATCAAACACTATTTCCTTTCACTGAGATTTTAAGGGGCCCCTGAATATATCCTCCACAAGTCCCAAAGTAGTATGATGAGCCATAGTCACGGGCCCCTGAATATATCCTCCACAAGTCCCAAAGTAGTACAATGAGCCATAGTCACTGGGAAGTATGCATTTTCCCAATTGGTAACTTGATTAAAAAAAAATAAAATTAAAATTACGAAAGGAAAGATGAGCAACAAATGTTTCCCTTGACTTTCCTTTGGGCCAATTCCCAAATGGGCAAGTGTGATGACCTTCCCCATTTTTGCGGACAAGCACAAGTCAGGGTCCCCATGAGGAGATGTATTTCTTCTAAATGCCAATATAAGCCTTGCCTTTCTCCATTCAGGCACTGTCCAATACCCCAGTTTCTCTGTCCCATCATTTTATATCCTACTGTAGCCCGGAGCTATTTTTTATTTCACAATTCTTCTATCTTCTATCCCGACAGCTTTTTTTTTGCCGGTAGTGGCTATTACTTCCTCATTTTTTTCCCCTCCAGAACAACTTCCGGCTAGATTACACATGCCCTTGCCGGGGACACCACCATGCACCCCCCAACTCTCGCAAATACAAGAAGCCTTCCATCAAATGTGGCTGCCAGTCGCGTTTCAGTATCTTCCATCATGTTACCACCAATTCTCTACAAGTTGAGTGGTATTGGCACCACAACCACAACCCATACTCCAAAGCAGACATGCAAATTTCTTGAGTACCACTTGTTGTTGAAAAGTGGCTTTCAGAAAAAGTTGTTGCTGGACTTGGGTGGAAGGCAATTCAACATCTACTCAAAGCTCCCAAAATAACTTTGGTCTGTATGTTTTCACCTCTCTCTGCAAAATACATTCAGCTGACCAACAGGGTCACATGTAGCAAGAAAAGCACAGGCTTGTACCTGAGTGCCATAGAATATCATACGACCATGTGCGGCACTTAATTAGAAAATGTATGAAGGGACTGGCACGGATGGACTCCAATGTCTTCAAATCCCTTGTAGCTTGGTGAAATCAACTTACTGAGCAAGGGTGGAATATCTACACACCTGATCTTACCGACTTGGAAGACTTCCTTTTTGCATTAAAATCACCGTGGCAGAAAGATATGCTGGAAACATATGGAAGGAGTGTGATTCTCATTGACAGCACCCACAACACTGTGTCAAATTTTTTTCTTTCCAATGGAAGAAAAATCAGCCTATACACTATCATGGTATGTAATGCAGTGGTTGGTAAGGGACTGCCAGTCTGCTGGGCCTTTTCAGCATCGGCTTCTACGTGAGTCCCTCAATTAATCCTTATACTATGCGCAACTCCCATTTGTATTGACTTCATATCCACATCACCACATAGAAAACCTATTGAGTGGATTCTCAAGTGGATGCGTGAGTCTACAGGTATAGTTCCGCAAACAATAATGAGCAACTGTGCCCTAGCAATCCGGAATGCAGTCCACAACACCTTTCAGGACTTGGGAGATCTTGCACCCAAACACTTCTGGTGCTGGTTCCATGTCCTCAAGGCGTTCAGGGGACAGTCCACCGCATATTTACAAAACCAGGCAACCAAGGCAAATGCTGATTTTCATTGAGTGATGTACTCAAAGTATGATCCCTGTTCTTTGCTCACACAATTTCTGTCTAAATGGGAACAAATCAACCCTGGCTTTGCAAAGTATGTCAAGGTGCAATGGATGCCAAACATTACATATTGGGCAGCTTTCTATTGCACAGTAAGCCCATTTCATTACATCTCTCCCTGTAATATGAATTTCTGACACTCGTTCAACAGACGGCCCACCAAGGAATACACACCAATAATTATACCGAAGCTTGGCATTGAGTGCTCAAGTCACAGTACATCCCACCACCAGATCATCGCCGTATCAATGATGTCATTCAGATTTTATGTGATGATGCCAAAGTCACCTATCTCAACGAGAACAACCGTGTTGAGGGAGGTTGGCAGGGACAGGAATACAGTAAATTTCAAAGGGTATCAAAAACCCTAGCTGACAGCTATACCAATGAGGCTCTGACATTACTTGGAGTGCAAGTAACAAATTTACCAAGCTATGTAAGTGCAGCATCACAAATAGGACACTGGAAATTGTTGTCCACTGATACAACAACCCACTAGTACATCATAGGTTCTTTTACAAACCCCACCACATCATCTTACAAAGTCACTTACGAGGATCCAGGAGCAGGGGTCAAGGGCAGGATTACAGGCTGCACATGTAAGCTGTTTGAGCGAAACGGGAGTGCATGCAAACATATGTTTTATCTGGCTTGGGAATCCAAGCGGCTTGTTGTTGAGAGGGTTGTCTACAGAAGACCGGATCACACCACCTTCAGTCACCCTAGTGCTTCCAAAAGAACGCTTGCACACAATCAAAATGTTACGGTCAACTCTGCATTTCAGGCAATTGACTCCAACATTGAGATACTGAGACCATATTGCAGCAACAACATCTATCTGTGATCTGCTTCAAAGAAATGACAACGCAGTGAACCAATATCACCACACTCGCATGTACACAAGAGGCCTTGCCGGCCCAATATCAAAGAAATTCATCCACTTGAAAGGTACTCACAGTCAACGACACAACTTTCCAATTGCTTTTTGGAACAAGCACTACCAGCCAATTAGACGGAAGCCAGATCTAATGAAATCAAAGAAGGTGATGATGGCTCAGATAACTATATTGCCACATTGGACAAAAAATTATTCAAATCCGGTTTGAAGGCATTGTGCAAGTCTGTGGATGGTATGTCAATCGTCAAGACAAGGCGGCAGATGGTGTTGAACATGTCGGCACGAGCGATGGAGCAATTCAAGGACCTGTGCCATGCAATTTTGGCGATGATTGAGGCGCACTGCATTGGTGTATTGCACATGCATTCAACCAACTTTCCCAGTGTGCGCAACATCAGCACGATGAACAGAGGCAAAATAAGCAAGTTGATAAACGACATGCAGGCAGTTGGATGGGCAGCAATCAAACGAGCAAAGAACCTGCTGACTAACTCAAAGAATGCCAACAGGTTCTGCGCAAGCGGCCCAGGTCTGGTAACAGTTCTGTTTTGCAAACGATGCTATGAGATGGTTGGGATGCTGGAAGATGGAGGTGTGCTGGTAGCACAGAAGCAAATAAGATGAAGAGAAGGAAATACACTAAGGAGAGTGAGCAACACGTGAAGACATAGCAAGGTGGGGAATGATAGGTGTAGGCTAATTAGGGGGTTGTATGCACTCTTAAGTACTGTTTGATGTCATCTCAGGGGACTGGAACTTGTTGTTTCTTACCTGTGCAATTCTGATGAAGAGTGAATCTATGGCCAATCTTTTGGCTCATCGTACAACTCCCAGTCTTGTCATTTTGTTTCCAATGTGCATCCATTGGAATTATTTTTCCAATGTTCATCCATTGGACAAGCATTCATGATGTAATTAAGTTGTCTTCTCAGTTTTTTTTTGTGATTTTCAAACGATGTATGCAAGTATCCAATGACTATGTGTTTTCTCATGGAGGACATATTTGGGCACGCAATTTTAAGTCAAACAGATTTAGGCCCCATTTGGGAGCAGTGATGTTATATAATGTCGCCTGCTTACATAAGGTAATGTGTATAACTTGATTTTTTGATTTTTTTGTATATGACTTGACTATTTGGCTACAACTAGTCAAGTCATACAGATCACACATAACCCCCACAAACCGTTTGGCGAAGCACCACCGAAATGACAGCAAGTGTCATCCCTCAGTCCGAAACTGAAGAAGAACATGACAGCAGTCACTCTGAAGCCAAATCAGAATCTTCAAGATCCAGCACCCAGTCCACAAACACTTCTTGTTCAAATCAAACACCAACTCATGATGGTTGAATGCAAGTTACGTTGTTGGTGATGGTACTAATGACCCTGTACCATCTTCTACACGCTATCAAGAACCCATACAATACTTCGGTCCTGATAGGCGATAGGTATATTTCTGAACTACTCCGCGGGAATGAGCGTCGCTTTGTTGATATGATGCGGATGAACAAATCAGTATTCTTGAAGCTCTGCAAAGAAATAACTAAAACAAACGTCCAACCAGCCTCAAGAGCATTACCATTAGCAGAAGAGGTAGCTATATTCTTGTACATTGTTGGGCACTGTGCTAGCAACCAAAACACAATGGATCGGTTCCAGCACAGTGGTGAATCTATCTCGAGGTAAGTGTTTCATGTCTTCTTATCTATCTCTTTCATTTAACTCACTCAAAAGCTGATTTTATGCTTAAGAGTTTTTCACTACATCATCAAGTGCCTCCTGGCCTTGAGCTTGGATTATATTAAGGAACCCCCGACCAATTGTATCCATCCCACAATTGAACACAATGCGAAATTTATGCCATATTTTTCGAATTGCATTGGCGCACTAGACGGTGTCCACATACCGGCTCATGTCCCATCATCAGATAACCCAGTCGCCTATCGCAATTGGAAGGGTTTTCTATCACAAAACGTACTGGGAGTATGCGACTTCAACCTATGTTTTATTTATGTTTGCGTTGGCTGGGAAGGATTGGCGCATGATGGCCGAGTGTTAGCATCTGCAAGGGCGGACGATTTCAAGATACCCATGGGCTTGTTTTACCTAGCTGATGCAGGATATGGGTTAGCCAGGGGCTTACTTGTGCCTTATAGGGGGATCAGATATCATCTGCAAGAACAAATCTCAGCAGCCAACAGGTGTGTATTTTTTCTTGTAACCAAATTTTGAACAGCTTTCTGACTATCATTCTTAGGCCAGAAAATTGTGAAGCACTTTTCAACCTTTGACACACAATGTTGTGTAATGCCATTGAACGGATCTTTGGAATCTTCAAACTTAGGTTTCCGATCCTCACCAAACCACTCGAGTATACTGTGCCAATACATGGACAACTAGTCATTTGCTTGGCTGTGATTCACAATCACATCATGAGAGATGGACTAACACACATAGACAATTTTCAAGAGAGGCCTGGTGAATCCAACAGTCTTGAAATGCCAGATGAAAGCAAACAATTGTCAGAAGATTGCATGGAAGACTTGGCCTGGAGGGATGAGCTTGCCGAGGCCATGTGGAAGGACTATGTATCTTACAATTCTACTCAAGGAAGTACAGTATCTCACCACCCCAGAGGTCCACTAACAAGGAGGAGAGGATGTGGCCGACCCCATTGATTTGGTTGCTCTAATAACCTTTTCTCACTCTAATCCATATTTCTTTTTTTTCATTATGTTTTTTCTCTTTGGCTTATTTATGTACGCATTTTCTTGCATCTTCTTGGAGACTTTGATTCAACAACCTATTTCTCATTCGCCCTGATTGCCATAGTTTTCTAATGTGATGTGTGGAAGAATTTTCTAGAACCTCTAAACTTAAACTTGTTGTCCCAATTATGGACCAGAATTCTTCACTCAATATCCCTTCTGATCAACAAAACTTCAACCACAGTACTTCTTCAAAGACAGAGAGAAAGAGAGATAGAGAAAGAGAGAAAGATAAAGAAAGAGAGAGAGAGATATCTATCTATCTACTTGTCTCTAGATATGTGAAAAACAGCTACATGATGATGATTACTGGCTTGGCAGAAATAAGGAATCTAATTAGAATAACATAAAGATTGCTTGTGTAACATTTTGGCTTTAACGTTTGAGGTTATTGTGAGCTGAAGGGTATATAGACCGTCCCCAAACTTCCCAAAGTAAGTCAAATGTATCGACACAAGTCAGCTACAATTGGCGGCACATCATGATGATGGCAAAATACAACGCTTGGTAGAATTCATGAACACCTGCCTTGGTGCGGCGATCAAACAACATCCTTTTGAAGAATGCCGGCTTGGGTTTCAAGATATGAAAGCCCTTAAATTTCTCTGGATCCATGACCTCAAGGCTTTGACGGACTGAAGACTCTAATCTTGATTAGAGCCTCAAAAGCTAGGGTTGGAACCATACACTTCAGCGTATTTTTTGGAATCAATCCCTGCACAAGCCAAAGCGTACTGTTCCAAGTTTGGATTTTGTTTGATTTCTGTTGGAATCAGCACCCTGAGCCACATCACACATTGATCCTGATTTGACCATCTGGACAAACTTATAATCCAAGGTCTTTTCTCAATTGAAGCCATGATGATGATGACCACCACCACAGCCGCCGGAATGGTGATCAGCTGCTGGGTCTTCCTACCGGCAAAACGCAAAGAATTTTGTTTTGGCTTATAACCACATCCTCTTGATCACTTGGTCAATCAATCCAAATTTTGTGAATAAACATATTTTCAATATGTTTATCTAAAAGTTTCAAGTTCAGAGAGGAAAAGGAGCCGATTAGAACTAAATGCAAATTGTATTTAGTTCTAGTTGGAGCATTCACTAGATACACTAGATATGAGCATTCACTAGATATAAGGACTACAAAAAGCTACATCTGGCTATTTGCGAGTAAGTTTTCAAGCCAAGAGATTCACAAATCTTTTTGCTGAATTGACATGTAAAGAGCAGCAAGATGTTTGGAGTAGAATACATTGAAGATTGCGAGTTGTTGGTAATCATTAAAATCACCGGCATTGTTTTCTTGAAAAAATTTCATGGCCATCGCACCTTGAGTTTGCTTCAATCCAGGCTGATTTGATGCAATCAAGTCCTTCAAAGCACCAGCAATTTGAGAACCAGTTGAAATTCTTCCTGCCAAACAATGGACCCATGGTGATGCCGAAGCTTCTGATTGAGAGGTTTTGGCAGACTGCTGGCTTTCACTTTGCTGAGTGAGCTGAGACCCGATGCTTGGAGCAATTTCACTGCTGATTTGGCTAAGACTATTAATTGAGAGTGACAAGATTTGATATGCACCGGTTGCAACAACCTTTTCAAAAATATCAACTAGTAAGAACCATTCCGGGAATGGTTTGCCCTTGAACTTCTTGGCATGTGGGTGAGACTGTGTAACGAAACATACATAGCAATCAGATTTGATAAAAGATCATCTGATGCTACCAAGCTTACCATGATATAATGGTTCCAAACCTGCTCTGGAGCTGTGACCTCGCAGCTCTCTTCATTCCATCCAAACCCACTCTGGCTCTTCAATTCCAGAAAGACATTGTAATCTTTTTTCAATCCCTGGAATGAATCAGAAAAGGTTGGATGGATCAGTAGTTTAAATTATTTATTGAAAGAAAATATGATTTACCTGATTAAATTTTGACTTCACTTTTTTCTCATCCAAATTGACAGTTGGGAACTTCAACTGTAAGGTTGCTGCAATTGCTTGATGAGTCTCGGGCTTGAAGCCGTTGTCGGATTGTTTACCCTTGCAAACTGCCTGGACATAGAGCTCAAGAGCTGCACGCTCCATCTCGGATGTCCAAAATACTTTGGATGGTTTGCAAGGACTTGCTGTGGTCTCAGGGGTGAGCCTTTGCAGTGGCTGACTTTGAGTTGGGTCTTCCTCCATATCAACATTGGTGAGGGTGGATCTATGAGACTCGGACCAGATAGAGAATGGAGTGGTTGCCATGGAGGGGTTGAATGGTGGCATTGAGGTTGTGTTGGAAAGTGTTGAAGTCAATTGAAATTTGTACGCAATTTACTGTTAAGAGGGGGACTACGGATATAACTCCAAATACACCCCCAAGGGTAGTATTTCAGATTTGGCGGGGGTTATGAGCAGTGATGCCAAAAGCTGTGATGTACATCACAACTTTTGAAAGCTGCCAAACGTGCGTGTGATACAATATGGGCCTCTGCGAGGCCCGGTTATACAAAAGGGGTGGTTATCACATAACATCACTGCTCCCAAACGGGGCCTTAGTTCTGAGGGATCATCAGAATATCATGAACGGATTATCGTTAAAAACAAGCCGACACCAACGAGATTCGAACTCGCGCAGAGAAACTCTACCGCCTTAGCAGGGCGGCTCCTTAACCACTCGGACATAGTGTCATGGAATCATGACGTAATGCTGCTTATTTGAAATCATAAATTACGTAAGATTGCAAGAACATCAACATACATGTCAGACTATCATTGAATTGCTCTTCTTTTGGAGGGGACTCAGTCAATGTGGGGTACTCAGTCAATGTGGGGTTGGTCAAACATTCATTTCAAATCCCTGCGAGGAAGTTCATGATAATGATACTACAACATACAGAAAACCTACAGACTTGGAGTACAACAAGATCAACAGTTTACAGGATCTGTCTATGTTGGGAATGCCGGCGTGAATGCAGACAAATCTTGAAAACTGATTTCGAAGGATGAAGCTCGATAATTCGATAGACAGATAAAAAAAAGCGATCGGTCTGGCAGAGCCTCAGCTCAGATCACGAACAATAAAAAACTCGGGAGTTGGCTATCTATCTCGGCATTCGTGTGCCAAGACCTTAATGAGCTTTGAGTGCTGCTGTCTCCTCCTCTGTAAAAGACAAAGGCGAGTAGCTTCAGCTCGATTTCCATGAAGAACGGGCGATTTCTAAGTTTTTGGGTGAAGGGATGGTCATGTTGCAGATGGGAGACCAAAGCAAAAGACAAACCGGTTAAGATGCCTTCTTGGACAAGTTTTTCTGGTTCGGGTCGATGTGCTAGGGCCGCATTAAGTTTATCTTCCAATTGATTCTTAGATAATTCTGCTTGCTTGGCCTACATTCACCCAATCATTACGGAAAGCATGAGTATTAGGGTAAATCGTGCCAGGAGAGCGGGGTTCCATTCATTACCTGTAAAGATGGAGCTAAGTTGCTGAAATGTTCAAATAAAGTAGAAGTGATACCCAAGTCTTGTGGTCAATTGATCTATCGCTGGGGAACCGATAAGTTTAGTTTTCTGGTGTTTCAAACATTAACCATACCCTGGTTTGAGAACGTTTTTCTCAACAAGCTCGGTTTTGTCCGGTCGTTCGGCCAACAATTTCTCCAACTTGCGAGTTTTCTACCGCCACATGAGGAGCCGTATGGTTTGAAGACGTAAACGAAGGGGAAAGAGTAAGTAGGTAAGTAGGGGAGTAATTGTGAATCACTTTGGAATGGCGTACTTCGATTTCACTAATGCCTATATCAGAGGTGTCTATAGGAGCCACTTCTGCGACTGCTGTAGGCGGTGGCGTCTCAGTACTTCCAACCTCTTGAGTAATTGAAGCTGATTGGTAAACAACATCAAGAAGAAGGGTTCAGTCATCTTTCCCGAACAGCCACACGGAAGTGTCGGATGTACATAGCTCATCAACTCACCCATTCTGGGGGTGTTTGTCCTGATTTGGTTTACGGATGGGCTTCTTGTTGTCCTGGGTTCCGAACTTTGAAGATTGAACTGATTTGGGTTGACACAAAATCCGCCCCTCGGGGACCTGAGATCCTTTCGGGACCCGTGCAATGCCCCAGGGGTGCCACTAGTGTATCTGTTAACCATCAACGATCAACAATATTGAATATCAAAACCCTCCCTCTGATATTGTTCTGCCTAGGTTTTTCCACGTAAATGAGTTTTTTTTCTTCTTGTTTATTCAACTTTTGGGTGATTGTTTGGTTTGGTTCTTTCTTTACTTTTTTTTTCTCTTTTGTTGCATTTTCGGATGGTTCAAAGAAAGAAAACCCACCCAATAAATCCAAAAATCACATTATTTTTGGCATGGAACAGAGTGGAAAGAAAATTGTGGTCCAAGGTAAAGCTTCACCACATAATTTTGGAAGGATTTTGTGCAACTGGTTGGCAGGGTCAGTTCACAGGTTGTTCAACTTCACTGTAAATTTTGGGTAACTCAAGTACAACATGGTGTGATGTTATATTATAAGCAGTTGGAATTGCATCCAAACGTGATTCCTTGGCTGTGACCAAATCAACTTCTTACTTTGCAACAAAACACAAATTTAGTATCCTGCTGTGGTTAAACCTCTGGAGTGCATTTTTAACCACATAAATTTTCAGATTTTTCCTTGCAACATACAGGACATTCTCAGCTATGTGTATGAAACACCGGCTTGATTTCTATAAAAAATCCAGGTACTATCACTGTGCTGGAAGTTTATCTGAATAATAAAGTATATCATTCTCTCTATAGTGTCCAAACTATGCCCAGAGGATAACCTAAACTCCTTATAATTGTTATATTTGATATACAAACCAGTCAATTGGAGAAGACTAACAGCTAACCATATAGGTATGGCTATATTTTGTCTTTTTGGGTGTGTTATAGCAATACAAATTGTGATGAAGCAGCTGGCAGCACATAAGCTGATTGGCTACTGTCAGAGGTGGTAGTCTTGCAGCAACTGCTTTATGAGGAATAGATCAAGCCCAAGGATGGGGAATTCTAAGGTAACTTGATACTAATTCCAGTAAATAAAGGTTGGGTTAGATAAAGGGAAATAACAATACTCTATAAGTAGGAGGAGAATATTCAGTGTACTTACAAATATGGTACTGGGTGAATATGCTGAGGAACCAATCATAGACCAGAAATGGCCTCCTTTTATATTCTAGAGGTTCCTTGTAGAAGGTCCTAGGTAATTTCTTGTTTATTAGCATAAATTTTATATTCTTATATTTATGGAAATACATTTTATTGTCTCTCAGATTTTATGACAATAATTTTAATCCACATTTTTACGGTTATTCCTTCTCCTACTAAGTACCTTCTGAGATATGGTAAAGTACTAGAAGGAGTAGGAATTTGGTGGTGGTTTGACTGAGGAACCTGTGGGAATAATGAGGAATCTGTGTGACACGCCGCCTGTGACACCCGTTGTAGCTTTCATTTCATATATTTCTCTTTAGTTGTCTCTAGTTCTACTTTCTTCTTTTTCATCTGTTTCTGCTCTCTTTATCCTAGGTCTGCCCCTCCCCTTGCCCCATTGAGCCCAAGCCACCCTTACTGACAGTAGTAACCTTGACTGTCCTTAAAGGTTATTATTCTCTATCTTATCTCTCTCATTATTCTTTTCCAATCTTCTTTCCTCTTACTCTTTGCTCATGAAATACATATCTGTTTCTGCTCTCTTTATCCTAGGTCTGCCCCTCCCCTTGCCCAATCAAGCCCAAGCCACCCTTACTGACAGTAGCAACCTTGACTGTCCTTAATGGTCTGCCCCTCCCCTTGCCCCATTGAGCCCAAGCCACCCTTACTGACAGTAGCAACCTTTACTGTCCTTAAAGTTCTATTCCCATAGTACCCCACCTAATTTTACATGAAGAGTTGATTTCTGTAATAATATTCTAGAATATATCATTATTTTATAGTATTAATACAATATTTTATTATAATTTACAGTAAAGTCAGTCTTTAGGATACTCTGGAGTATCTCTAGGGCTGACAATATAGATAAGGGAGCTCCCCTGCCCATATAAATAGAAAGGGAGTGCATGCCACACACTTTTTCCTTGGAAGGTGTTTGAGGCTGCACGCCAATGGCTGGGTGGGTGTTGCACGCCTGTAGATGGGAGTGTGAACTTTGCACCCATCTACAGGCATTCTGACACCTTGAAAAGGGTATGCTGCCCGCATGCCCTTTTTGACAAGGGTGTGCATTTATCAACACCCAAGCATCCCTGGTGATTTTTATTACTCCTTTTTACAGAAAAAGTATGTCTCTTTATTTTTTGAAGCAATGTTATATAATTGAGTTTGTTTCATTAATTTCTCCCTTTTTTGGTTCTTATTTAGGTTATCTCTGAATGGATTATTAGTATTGTATTTTTTAGTTTGTATGTAAATTGATTCCTTCAGTATGTTTCCTTGATCTAGATGTGACATTGTGACATCAGCCTGAGATTCAATAAAGCTGTCCTGCTGCCATATTAACTTATTTCCCTATTTTCAGTCAAAAATTTCACATATATTTTTACCCTTGAGATCCAAAATTCTTTACATCATATTTTGTTTCCTTGTGAAATTCAAACCCTAGTCATCACTGAGCCTTTTTTCATTTCAACACCCCCTCAGAAACACATTTATTTCTTGAGGTACGTTCCAGGAAAAGTTTAAAAGCTCCAACCATGAGCATGCACCAGATTCAATAATCAAACCTTGAAAATAATTGTAATTGGTATATTACCAACTGCAGACAGGATAAAAAACCTTCAGACACAACGGGGCCCACTACTCTAAAAGATGCAGGTAGTGTAGCAGAATTCTGTGTAGTGATAGCATAGAATAGGCATAATGGCAGCCCTAGAGATACTCCAGAGTATCCTAAGCACTGGCTAAACTACAAAATACAATAAAAATAATGTATTACTAATGTAAAATTAAGTGGGGTAGCTCACTCAAACCACCACTAAATTCCTACTCCTTCTAGTACTTTATCATATGATAAAGATACTTTAAGAAAAAGGGAATAAAAGTATAAAATATTGATTAAGAAATTATTGTCATAAAAGCTGAGAGACAATAAACTTATTTGCATAAATATTAGAATAATAATATTATGCTTATAAGAAAGAAATTACCTAAGTGCGTGGTAATTTCCCAGTATTGTTCTATTAAATGAATTGGCCTATGATGTGATTGGTTATACACACATGTCATGAGGTCATGGGGACATAGAAAATACTGTGCTCAATTCAATACAATTCCCATTACATCATGGTACATTTGAATTGTAATACATTAGAGCAGAATTTAGAATAAACATTCTAGAACCTTCCTCAAGGAATCTCTAGAATATAAAAGGTGGCCATTTCTGGCCTAGGATTGGTTCCTCAGCATATTCCCCCAGTACCATATTGTAAGTACTCTGAATATTCTCCTCCTACTTTTAGAGTAGTGTTATCCCCTTTATCCAACCCACCTTATTTACTGGACTAGTTATCAAGTTATCTTAGAACATCCCCATCTTCGACCTTGGACTATTCCTTAGAAAGCAGTTGCTGCAAGACTACCACCTCTGACAGTAGCCAATCAGCTCAAGTGCTTGCCAGCTGCTTAGTAACAATTTATATTGTTACACTCTCAAAAAGACAGAAAGATAGCCAAACCTATATGGTTAGCTGTTAGTCTTCTCCTGATATTTGTATATCAAAGGGACAATTACAAAGGAGTTTTAGGTTATCCTCTGTGCATAGTTTGGACACTATAGAGAGAATAAGACTTGTGATTATTCTGATAAACTTTCAGCACAGTGATAGTACCTGGCTTTTTATAAACATTAAGCCAGTGTTTCATACACATAGCTGACACATAATTTATAATGTTTAGAGAGAGATCTTGACAAGGACCTGAGATGAGTTTTAATGTGCAGGTTAGATCTGCCCAACATTTGATGAAGATTTTTAGATGAGAACCTGAACAGTAATTTTGAGAAATAATAAAGAGATTAATAATAAGAAATTGATAATGACAATGATGATATTTGATAATGACCTGATAAGATTTGATTATGGGGTGGAGCGTAAGCGACACAATATTGATGAGAGTCAACACAAGGAAACTGTAAACATGATAATGAAAAACAGAGATTGAAAATAAAGAAACCGTTAATTTTCCTCCATTACCACCGACCAGGAGTTGAATGATGAAATTATGATTTTTCCCTTTCTTTAGTTTATGAATTTTGTATTTGATTGACTAAAGAAAGGGAAAAACCGCTTGAGGCTTGAAAGCTTGCGTTTTTGAATCAGATCTTGATGTGGCTGGGATGTGGGTTGTGTTAAATGATTCTGTGCATAGCTGCGCTGATTGAATAAATGAAGAAAGTCAATAATTTTCTGGCTCTGTGCTAACACTAAGTGTGCTGGAAGGAAAAAAAGAGTTGCTACACTGTGCTACAGCAGATGTTAGGTGTATTTTAGGCCTATTTTGCCGCCAACTCTGCTGTAGTTTAGTGTATCATAGCAGAAATATTCTAACACTACACCATCAGCACCCCTAAAAAAGGCTGCTGCACTAACACTTTTTATGGAAAAAAGTGTAGTGTAGCATAGGGGCCCAGTACTGCTTCTGTCAGCCACCAAGATATTACATGTAGTATGTAACATGTAATACTTGAAACTGAAAGCTTGAATAATTATAATTGTTCTTTATTTTTTATTATTATTATCTTTTATTTTAACATTCCTCCAAAAACGGAAATTAGACTTTAACATTTTAGCAAATTGTATAACAGTCTAACAGTTAAGGATCGGCTTAGTAATAACTGTTACAAACACAAGCACCTGAGTTCAAGTCACACTCATGACCACATTCAATAAAAACATTTATATAAAGTTATATCTATTTTTTACCAAAATTAAGTTATAATTTAATTAATGAAAATCTTTGGAAAATTAATTTTCAAAGATGCAATAAATGGATTAAGAACCATTTAGTGGCATAGTTTTCTTCTTGAAAATCCTGGAAGATCCAAGATTAACACATAGTAATTTATAGTATAAAATTACACATAAATAAAAGTAAATCTTTATGTAAAGTATATTAATTATGCAATAATGACTTTTAAATTAATTCCCAAATGTTTTACTCTCCAGAGCAAGCGCCTTTCCAAGCTCTAACCCCAAAGGAAGTTACATGTACATGTGATTAATATTTATTTAGTTCAATTAAGAAAAATAAACATTAAATTATTTTAATTAATGTGAAATAAATATGGCATCATTTTAATTAAAAATGACACCATGTTTCACTTCTTACCACGAACAGGCTGATCAGATTCACCTGTTAACATTGCCCCAATCCCCACTGTCAAATAAATTTCAGAGGGATTAATACAAAATATTTATTATTTAAGGAGGAGGTTTCTTCACCAAATTGAAGACATCCTCCCCCCATCAACTTTAACCATTACTAGATAGCTTATTATAAGCTACCAAGGCGCTCACCTTCTCCTGTAAGCAAGGAGGACTGGCCTTTTTTATACTTATAACTATCTTTAATAGTTAGAGTTCTTCAAATCCCCCCAATTAAATTAATACTCCTTAATTTAATTGGAAGAACCGTGTTAAAGTCTGGTTAGCCCTTCTGAGGATATTTATTCCCATAACAGAAGTCTGGCAGCAGGGTAGTAACCTGTTTTTTTTAATACTTAGTGTTTTTAACAAAACACCAAAGTAATTTTGTTTATTGTTATTTTTTTATTACACTTTTTTAAGTGTAAGACCTTTTATTCCTTACTGTACACGCCACTATTTGTGGAATAGAGTCCAGTTTGTTGACAGCTTCAGACACCCAAAATCACAACCTCAGATACCCAAGGATCAAGAGATTTACCATCACTCCAACCAAAAATTCTAAAGGCCTCACTTACCCAGTGCCTCAAGTATTGTCAGGAGGCCCCATTAACCCAGTCACAGCTCACCACTCTAACCAAAAAAAGGCTCTTTCACCCAGTACAGTCCCCTTTGGAAACTTTTTTATCTGCCATTTTCTCTCCTCTGTAAACCCTCTTTCTCCTTCTTTTACCCTCTTGTTCACCTTAAATCTTCATCAAAGATCAAATCTTCAAGCTAATCAATATCAACCATCAGCATCTCAAAGATCCATAAGCTAAATTCAGTATCTTTTTCTGTGGAAGCTCTTTAAAAAAACCCCATATATATTTATCTATAAAGAAACTTGCCTATCCAGAATGGTATTCTTAAAATCTGGGATGATTGGTCCCTGTCTTCTCAAGTTCCTTCCAAACTTCCATTTTGAGAAGAGGCTGTTGGATTTTTAAAAGTCTCTGGCACAGCTTAGCCAGCTTTTCTAGGTTGAGCTTTGTCATTTATTAGAGTGCTAAGATTACCAATGTCAAAGAATGATAAAATATCAAGCTATTAACTCTCTCTCTCTCTCCTCTCTTCTTCTACTTGTATTTCTCCATCTATCTTGAATACAATTAGAATTCCCCCCACCTTGTTTCCTGTTGTCAATTTAGAGACCTGGTCTCCAAAAAGTGGCATGCAATATGTTGAAGGCTTATGAAGTCTTGCTTCAAGTAAGCAGCCAAATTATGGTGACCTCTACCAGGTACCTCTCCTGGAAAATGACCAACTAAATTCACCCAGTATGTTCCCCATAATTAGACCAGCCATGTCCACCCTTCCACCAAGGATAAAAAAATGTTGCCATATCTCTGCTTCCCAAGACTATGTAAGGGGCCTTCAAGAGTTTATAATATTATTTGACAGTTCCTCTTGACTTATATCATGACTTGTGACCAGCGGTGCATGTAGAGCTCTTCAACATTGTTGGACTAAAGATTTACCAATGAAATGATGCATCTAGACTACAAAGCTCATTTAAGCCTTCCGTACCTCTTTCAAGACCAATTCAAACTTTTATGGAGTTGTTTATTCTGCTTGGTAGCTGAGCAGTTTGGATTGATTCAACTAACCACAGATTTGGAAACATTCTTTCACAAGACATGGACCTCTGACCAGAGTCTTTGCTTTTTATAATTTTTTTCCCCTTCTTTTTTCTTTATTGATAAATTCCCTTTTCTCTTTCTCTTCTCTTCACTTCTATGATTTGGATTTGGATTCAGGATGGTTAGATTATGGTGAGAAGCATGGTTAGTTATTTAGTGAAGCTACAGTTGTACATGCAAGACTGCAAATAAATAATGTGATGTGTGAAATCAATAGCACATAAAAATTTAAAACAAATCAAAGAGGAAATTTTTGTTGGTTTTCTCCGCATTCATATTTTCTCAATTGTTCAACCATTAAATAATGATGTTGTTGATTGGTGCTCTGCTCTTCATAAAATCTTGCAATGGTAGGCATCAGTTTTTTTTATAGATGATACCTTTCAAAATGGGATGACAGTATCTGAGAAGAAGAGAACAACAAATGAAGGGAGCATGGCTTTGACTGTTGATAAATTAATAGTTAAAATTGGATCTTACAAGCACTCTTACAACTTTCACAATTCAACACGACAAGAGTCTAAATTTTGGGTTGGTAACGGATGGACAGAAAATACGAAATCGCTCCGACTGATGTTCAAACAAATGCTGATAAGAAGAAAGCCAGACAAAGAGAACGGGGAAAGGAGTATCAGAATTCGACATTGATTGGTATAAACACATCTCTTCCACCTGTGATCGACAGGATCACAACATCCGTCAAGTCATCTGTTCCCAGTTCACTTCGTCGTCGATTGGCTCCAATTGGATCGATTGCGAAATGTATTTGGGTTGATTCACCTAAGCAGACAGAGGTTCAAATCAACACGTTCATCCTTCACACACCAAACCAAGTGGATACGTGCTCTTCCTGGAATAACCAAGAAACGAGGGGAAGGACCAACTAACCTGCAGATAGATTGCCAGACAGTTGGCTAATTTTCAGCCAATCTTCGCACACGTTAGACTCCCCATTCTTGGGAACTAATTGCCAAGCGACCAAGAATTTCTTAAGATTCGTTAGTACAATAGAAGATCCGACCAATTCGCCCCCATTGATAACGAGATTGGAATTCCCAGACTCGTCTTGAGAAGTGTTGAGAAAATTGAATTCAATTCCTTCGGGCTCGACTTTGAGGTCTGGCAATGCCTCATTTTCCAACCCATCCAGCTCTCTTAACAGCTCATTTTGCATCTTATCTCTTTTCTCCTTCATGACCGTGTAGATCTTCATCGTTAATGTTGAGGCCACTGGTTTGTGATCACTCAAAGTGATCAATGGATAACTGTCGTACGAAAGAATCTGAATGTCATTGACCCTTCCTGGGAGATATAAAATCCTATCTGTATACGCAGGTATCCGTTGCTTTTCACTAATGAGAGAGCAGCATGAATTAGCGAGAAACCTCCGCCGGTCCAACAAAGTTTGCCTGGTGTTAAGCGAACCTAGTATCAAAGTTATTGGTCCCGACATCGAACTTGTAGGTCGGTTTGAACTCAATAGGGCCTTCTTGGAACTGTTGAAATGCCTTCCCAGTTTCAATCTGTTGCTTAAGTTGGTCAAATGATAACAAAGTACTACAGTCTTCAATTGATGAGCTTTCGGCCAAAGCCTTTGCCTCCGCGTATGAGGTGTTCAAGCGGTAGTTGAGATCACTGGAAACAGAATCATTTACCCCAGGGGTTCGCATGATTAGCCAACCGCCAGCAATAGGGGGGGAGGGGGGTAGAATTCCTACCCAGCCCAAATCAAGTGCCTGTGAGTCAAAAAGGAGCAAAGAGGCAGTAAATCAGACCCAGTGACCCAAAATAGACCAAGTTTGGTCATTGATGCATCTGATGCATCAAACTTACCCTGTCCGGAAGATATCAGAATTAGGCGGTGGCGCAGTTGGACCTTCTCCTGCAAACCTTAGCTGAGGTATTGAAACCGGCAATCGCAGTGGAGCTGGACGGGTCGGAAAAGTGATTCTTCGACAGATCTCGAGATAATCCCGATTTCTCGCCTCGTATTGCTCTTGAAAAGCAGCCAGATGACTATTCACCAAGGTCAGGTAGGTGTCACAGACTCTAGATGGGTGAAGACCAATATGTTAGAGTGGACCTTAGCGTACTCAAGCCAGCAAATGGGAAACCATGTACTTAAGACGAACAGCCGTAGCGCCCTTGTTTCCCATTCCTAATGTGCCAGTGCCAAGATAAGTGCTTGAAACATTAGAAATGTCCTTGGCAATGCTTTCATCTACGAATGCGATGATCAACAAGCCAACAAGCTGCTGACTGGAAACCTTGATCACCTTTTGCACCCCGGTAGACTCTATGGACTTTTGGGCCACTTCGCACCAAAAGTTTTCTCGCTGTGGAGTATATCGTATGTAAGCTTCAGGGGTATCATCTATTTCTTGCAAACTGAGCAGACAAGAATGCGGTTAGGAAAGCTCTTGTTTCTGATTAGCGAGCCTAGATTATGTTGGACCTATGAGCTGCCCAGTGGATAGAGGATCTCAAGTCCACAAAAGATTTTACCCACTGTACAGGACTCAACAGCCAACTCAACTCTTCATGGGATTTGGGGCCCTGAACTACTCACCATATGACGTAGAGATCGGATTTATCCCTCCTTGGATCTGGTACAATCCAATCTTGAAGACTTCCAATAGGTTGTTTGCCAAAGACGTTCCAGGTGCAAACCCTTACCCTGATTGATCGAACATCGAGGAGCCCGCATCAAAAAAAATCAGCTCAAGCAGTTCACAGGGCATAAGAAAACTTGCAGACAAACTTGATTTCCTTCGAGGTAACATAATCATCTTCTAGCTCCCGTAGCCGTTCATTCAACCAATTTTGCCTCCATTCCGGTAGGTCAGGCGCAACACTTGGCGGTTTCGGGAAATTGGGGGAAGATGCACTGAGTGTTGCAGAGGGAGAGATGGCTTTGGGGGTTGATGCGTTGGGGAAGAATGAAATTATTCGTGCGATAAGTGCATGAAGTCTAAAATTGGGATGAACGGCGATTGGCCGAAACAAAAAAAAACTTACGCGGCGAAGTGAGTAGCTTTGATAAGCGATCTTGTGCAGAAAGGTTGACTTCAATAGGTGAAATGTTTGGACTGCTAGAGGATGCTTTCTTTCGGGATATGTATCTATCAATCCAAGGGCCAAGGAGATCAGGGTTCCAGATTTGATGCTCGGCTGTGATAAAAAGAGAAGTAACCGGGGCGTCGTTTTGAGCAGTTGTTGGAGGGTGGTTACATGATTCAAACACTCAACTAGCAATCGCCGTGAGCCTTCGGATTTCTGAAATCGCGTCTTTTAACGCTTGTCTATCGAAACTCGATACGTCGATGAGTTGATCACCTCCGATGCTAAACCTACATCTTAGAACTAGTAATAAAACGGTGTTAACCCGAAGCTGGCAATTCAGCTTCCGATGGAATAGCGCCCAAAATACCTTTGGGGACATCCTGGGTGTCATCTGCAAGCCTGGTTAGATCATCTGGTTCCTCAGTTGAAGTAGTGACCTCAGAAATCGAAATATCCATTGCTGAGACGATTGGTAAGACGGCCAAAATGACAGTAGGTTGACTAGCGCATGAAACTAACAGTAACCTAATGACAAGCGAATTCAGCGGAAAGGAGGCTGAGGGCAAAGAGAGAAACACCTTGGCTGACGATGCTTGTTCAAATTCTGATTCCACATTGCAAATTATTGCCAAGATGACTGATTTGCTCTCAACGGAGTTTGCTGGTAGAACTGTCTGATGAGTTACGACCTCGACAAACGTAACCAATTTAACATGTTCTGTTTGAAAGATTAAATCGCTCAATTTTTCGCGCATATCTTGAATCTAGGAAGTTTCAGGTCCTTGGATTGAGGTTGGAAGCAGAAACACACCCTGAGGTGATACCTTCTCTAGGACAACTGAGCTGACAGGAAGGAAATAATACTCAACATCAGCTTTCACGCATTCTAAATAGATTCTTGATTTGAAAGGAAAGTGACTTACTAGATGTCAGTCTGGTTGATCTTCCTGGGCTGTACTGTTTTCAGCAACCAATCCATCTGTGTTCTGAGGTTTGCAAGTAGTTGATCGAGGAAGATGATATGCTGTGAAACTCCCGCAAGCTCCTGGATGGTGGTGAACCGCTGATGGTTAAGGGGGTAGCCGATCGAGCGGGGCCCCGAAAGAGGCCCCTAATCGACAGAGCTTCCCCACGACCTGAGTCGATCAACTCTCCGGATCACAACTCCTGCGTAAAGAGACACAGGAGACCGATTTCCGGTCCTCAGTTGTCCAAGCAGCACTGGAGGGGAAATCTATATCCGAGATCAACACGATGCTAGGTGCTTCAATCAGTGTAGATTCTCTTCGCCGATGGACCAGTCTACATGAAAGGATGTGGGCCATTATTTGCAATCCCTCAACGTGTCAAACCAGAGGCCGACCATTTCAATTGCAGGACAAAGATCTCGACTTCATCAAGGAGATGATAACCAAACGGCCAACTGTCTACCTAGATGAAATCCAGAGATCTTTAGCCGAAGACAATGGCATATTTGTCTCCTCAACGACCATTGCAAAAACCCTTCACGAGCGATTAAACACGTCCAAAAAAACTATTTGAACTGTAAACCCCCATCAAGATTCCAACTCAAGGGCCTATTATATCTCTCGAATCAGCTGTATGCAGGCTTCCTATCTTGTTTTTACAGGTATGTAAATTTCTTTCTTATTGTTCATCTATGCATCAGAATACATCTGATTCAATTGCATTCTCAGATGAATCATGTGTCTCGCTTGAGATAGCAACAAGAACCAGAGGCTGGGCTCCAGTGGGCCAAAGGACACCCAGGGTGCCATGCAAGAGGAGCACCCACCAGTACAATGTCATAACAGCTTCATCCAGTGGATTGGTTGCCCACATGGTCCAGGAGGAATCTGTGAATTGCTTGGACTTTGAGTATTTCCTTGAGAATATTCTGGTAAGTTATTCAATGCAAGACTCAAGTTTTATTAAACTCAAATCTGATTCAGCTTTTTGACAAGGTCCCATTGATGAACCCATTCCCAGGTCCGTGAAGTGTGCTTGTCATGGACAATGCACAAATTCATCACCACAGCCGGATTGAAGAGATAGTCAAGGCGCAAGGATGTCTTTTGCAATATCTGCCGGCATATTCACCGGATTTGAACCTGATTGAAAAGGGATTCTTGGTGTTTAAGTCTACTTTGAGACAAAACAACAATCTACTTACTGACGGTGTGGAGGACTATGAGGTCATTGAGACCTTTGTGACTTTAGTTTTCACTTCTGATTTGACCCGTAAGCTATTTATCGGCTTGGGTTATCTTATTGACACACCTTAAGGTTAAAACTTTGTTGTATCTACCTCATCACAAGAAACAGCTCTTTTTAAAATAAACGAGTTGCATGAGCAAAGTTTATCAATGTTAAGAAGCTACTGAAGCTACTGGAGGAATGAATTTTCTAATGCCTCAATTGTCTGATTACTCCAATTGTCTTGTCAGCCCTAGAGATACTCCAGAGTATCCTAAAGGACTAACTTTAATGTAAAAATTAATAAATATTGTATTAAGCAATAATATATCCTATAATACTATTAAAGAAATCAACTTTTCATGTAAAATTAGGTGGGGTACCTCACTCAAACCACCACCAAATTCCAACTCCTTCTAGTACTTTACCATATCTCAGAAGGTACTTAGTAGGAGATGGAATAACCGTAAAAAATATAGATTATGAATTATTGTCATAAAAGCTGAGAGACAATAAAATTATTTGCATAAATATAATAATAATACAGTTATGCTTATAAGAAAGAAATTACCTAAGTGCGTGGTAATTTCCCAGTATTGTTCTATTAAATGAATTGGCCCATGATGTGATTGGTTATACATACATGTCATGAGGTCATGGGGACATAGAAAATACTGTGCTCAATTCAATACAATTCCCATTACATCATTGTACATTTGAATTGTAATACATTAGAGCAGAATTTAGAATAAACATTCTAGAACTTTCCTCAAAGAATCTCTAGAATATAAAAGGAGGCCATTTCTGGCCTAGGATTGGTTCCTCAGAATATTCCCCCAGTACCATTTTGTAAGTACTCTGAATATTCTCCTCCTACTATTAGATTAGTGTATCCCCTTTATATCCAACCCAACCTTTATTACTGGAATAGTCTCAAGTTACCTTAGAATTCCCCATCTTTTGGCCTTGATCTGTTCCTTAGAAAGCAGTTGCTGAAAGACTACCACCTCTGACAGTAGCCAATCAGCTTAAGTGCTTGCCAGCTGCTTAATAGCAATTTTTGTTGCTATAACTTTCCCAAAAAGACAAAGAATAGCCAAACCTACACAGTTAACTATTAGTCTTCTCCAATTGAGTGATTTGTATATCAAATCTTTAATTAAAAGGAGTTTTAGGTTATCCTCTGTGCATAGTTTGGACACTATAGAGAGAATAAAATCACTTATTTATTCAGATAACCTTTCAGCACAGTGACAGTACCTGGTTTAATTGTAAAATTAAGCCAGAGTTTCATACACATAGCTGAAATGTCTGGTGACTCAAATGAATTTTTAATATGAATTGACTTGTTACTTGTATTTTTAGACTTGTCAATCCACAAAACTTGGATAAGAGTAAAGTTGATAAAAATAAATAATTTTGGAGGGGATTCAAGCAAGAAATAAAATACAAATGATCTAGACAGGTGTCATTGGGTGTTTTGTCAACACTTTTTCAGATGTCGTTCAAACTTCTTGATACTACTGACAAGAGACCTTGCGTTGCTCCTTTTAATACCTACACTTTTGAGTTCTGTAGCATCAAAGTTCTCAAACTCTTCATAGTGGGTTATCCCATAATTGACCAGAGCCTTTTTGAGTGCCTCACTGTTTGGATCAACATAGCAAAAGTTGAAGTATTTGTTTATATTGATGCTTTTGACTGATGGTGTAGGGGACAAAACCGGGGTTGGATTTGCGCTGGAAATATTATTGGGGCGTTGATAAACGCACGCCAACGGCGCACGCCAACGCCAACCCGCACGCCAATTTTTTTTGGCGTGCGGGGCCTACACGCCATTTTTTTTTGGCGTGTAGGGTTTACACGCCAAAAAAAAAAGGGCGTGTGAGACCCACACGCCAAAAATGGCGTGTGGTTCCCACACGCCATTTTTTTCTGGCGTGTGGGCCCCGCACGCCAAATAAAATTGGCGTGTGGGCCCCGCACGCCAATTGTTTGGCGTGCGGGTCCCCCCTCGCTCACATAATCGAGTGGGAGGGACCACTCGATTACGTGAGCGAGGCCGGCCGTGCGGGTCCCCCCTCGCTCACATAATCGAGTGGGAGGGACCACTCGATTACGTGAGCGGGCCGGCTGACGAGGCTGTATAGCCTCGTCGGCCGGGAGGACTTCCTCCTGGCCGACGAGGTTATACAACCTCGTCAGCCAGGAGGAAGTCCTCCTGGCTGACGAGGTTGTATAACCTCGTCAGCCGGGAGGAAGTCCTCCCGGCCGGCGAGGCTATACAACCTCGTCGGCCAGGAGGAAGTCCTCCTGGCTGACGAGGTTGTATAACCTCGTCAGCCGGGAGGACTTCCTCCCGGCTGACGAGGTTATACAACCTCGTCAGCCAGGAGGAAGTCCTCCTGGCCAACGAGGTTGTATAGCCTCGTCGGCCGGGAGGACTTCCTCCCGGCTGACGAGGTTATACAACCTCGTCAGCCAGGAGGACTTCCTCCTGGCTGACGAGGTTGTATAACCTCGTCGGCCAGGAGGAAGTCCTCCCGGCCGACGAGGCTATACAACCTCGTTGGCCAGGAGGACTTCCTCCTGGCTGACGAGGTTGTATAACCTCGTCAGCCGGGAGGAAGTCCTCCCGGCTGACGAGGTTATACAACCTCGTCAGCCAGGAGGACTTCCTCCTGGCCGACGAGGTTGTATAGCCTCGCCGGCCGGGAGGAAGTCCTCCCGGCTGACGAGGTTATATAACCTCGTCAGCCGGCCTCGCTCACGTAATCGAGTGGTCCCTACCACTCGATTATGTGAGCGAGGGGGGACCCGCACGCCAAACAATTGGCGTGTGGGCCCCGCACGCCAATTATTTGGCGTGCGCTCCCACACGCCAATTGTTTGGCGTGTGAGAGCGCACGCCAAACAATTGGCGTGCGGGGCCCACACGCCAATTTTATTTGGCGTGCGGGGCCCACACACCAAAAAAAAATGGCGTGTGGGAACCACACGCCATTTTTGGCGTGCAGGTCTCACACGCCAAATAAAATTGGCGTGTAAACCCTACACGCCAAAAAAAAATGGCGTGTAGGCCCCGCACGCCAAAAAAAATTGGCGTGCGGGTTGGCGTTGGCGTGCGCGCTTGGCGTGCGTTTATCAACGCCCATATTATTGGGGACATTCAATTGGGATGTTTGACTGGGTAACTGGGACAAATGGGCTGTTACAGAAGTTTGGCATCCCAGAGTAAGGTTGATAAATATTTCCTAGGGGCCATCCCCAAGGCGGGGGTGCCCAACCCATTGGTGAGTGAAAGGCATTGAAACCAAAGTTGTTCAAGGGGGTTGCAGGTGAGGAAGATGTGTTTGAGTGGAAATTTGACACCGGCAAGATGTTGACAGGGGTCTGAGAACTATTTTGGGGATGAGCTGAACCCAAAATGATTGGGCTAGTATCTCTTTCTTTTTGGCCGCCAGAAAGCCCCTTGAACTCAGCTTTGGTTTGGAATCAAAAACCAGGAGATTGAGGTGGCTTGTACACATTGATGTCCGGGTTTGAAGACTAGATTTAAAGTTAGATAGAAATTACAAATCATTACTAATAAGCCATTGGACTCACCATAGCTCTGGCCCAAATGGCAATACAATCAGGTGTCAGCCTTAGAGCCAGCGCAGCTGACCTAAAGTCTGTCTTCTCTTCTTCTTTAAGTCACAAATGTCTTATATCTGTTTACTGTTGGAATTTCACAGCTCATTTCTCTCCTTTCTCTTTTTCCCCATCTTTCACTCATTCATTTCCTTCCAGATGAATATGCATGTCACCTTCTGTCCCACATTCTGATCCCAAAGATGTAGTACATAAAATCCCTTAAAATACATAGCAATATCATCATCAGTTCTTCAGCGAACTTTTCCCTGAGACCTTCTGAGTCTCTTGTAGTGAGGAGATTTTTTCCTCCTCACAAGCTAGCTGTCTCAGCCCTCTTTGATCAGGGCTTCCTTGTCTTTTTCTCAGCCTCAGAGCTTTTGTCCTCTAGGCCTTTTCTCCAAGACTTCTTCCCTGAGCTTCATAGCTTCAACATTTACCCTGAGTTTTAAACCTTGTGTTGACTTCAAATTCTGATTCTTCATTAAAATTTGACCATAGTGTTCACTGAACCCTTTGTCATTGCTCAACTCCTTCATGAAGTAATTAAACAAACAATTCTACGCTACAGCTGGCTGGGCCAGTGAAATAAGGCCAGCCAACCACACCTACATGTTAGATTACATAAGCAAACCTTGAAAATTTTCAAAGTTGGTGTATCCCCCGTTGCAGGCAGGATTCACAACCTCAAGACACTCAGAACCACCAACTCAGACATCCAAGGATTCAGCAAGTTACAGCTCACCACTCTAACCAACAAAAGGCCTCTTTCACCCAGTACTTCCAGTATTGTCAGTCAGTCCCCTTTTTGAACCTTGTTTCTCTGACAGTAGTCCTTCTCTGTCTTCCCCTTATCCTTCCCCTTATCCCTTTTCCTTCCTCCTTCAATCAAGAGAACAGATCACTTCTTCAACAGGTTACCCTTTTAGAACCTTGACTACAAGTCTAAAAATCAGGGCAGATTAGCTTACTAATTCTGTTGTCCCTCCACTGTTTCCTTAGTGTGTGAGGAGTCTGTTGCACTTCTAAAGACTCTGGCACAGCTTAGCCAACTTTTCCAGGTTGAGCTCATTGATCTTCATAAGAGCACTCTAAACAATTAAAAAAACAATAGAAAGATCAATCAATTCCCTTTCCCCTTTCATTTTCCTCTTTTCCTCTACTAGTTGTATCTCTTATCCTTGAAATACAACCAGTAGTGCCCCCCAAACTTTTTTCCTGTTGTCACTTTAGAGACCCAGGCTCACATCAGGGCTGAGTGCAATAAATTGGGTTGGATTGCTGGGGCAGATTATCACAGTAAGCTCTTGTGATCCTGTTAATCTTTTACATGGCATGTGCGTTGCTCTCAATTTCCTGATGTTGATCAAGATGTCTTGAGCATGAGTAGCGCCAGCCAAGGGTTCAGTTTCATTTTATTGATTGGTAGCTCCATGTTTCTTTGATAGCTGTCTTAATTCCTGGGATCTCTGCAAGTGAAAATTTTATCAATTTTCTGGTCAGTTGATGATAGAAGAGGATTTTATCCTAGTAGCACAGAGAGCACACACACCTGAGCAGTGATCTTTGGATCATCTTGTATCATTTTCACAGTGATCTTTTCAGACCCATTGGCCACCTCAAGGAATTCATCAAAGACTTTGCCGTTTTCCAATGTGGTCTTGTTTTTCTCAAGAAATCATCCACCATGGAATGATTGCGTACCATTTGATTTCACCTTGTTCATCTTGATTTTGGGCAAGTGCACCCAACTCTTTTGCATCACAAGCACTAATTGTATCAAACACTAATTGTTTAAATGCACCAAGGTCAGTGTTGGATAAATTCCAGGAGAAGGAAAGTTTCATTGCTGGAGAAACTAGTTTGTTGTATTTATCTTCAGAGTTGTTGGCCAAGGCCTTTTGTTTTTGGGATGCTTGAGAATTTGTGGCCAACGGTGTCTTGAGAACATAAAGTCAATATTCTAGTAGTATCTTCACTTCAGTGTCTTTTCCAGCGGCATTGTTCAAATCACTCAATATGGTATTTGTAACTTTTACAGAAGGGCTTTTTGGAGCAGGCAAGGGCCTTTCTTAGGACGGATTCCTTGGGCTTCTTTTTGCAAAAGATTCTTGCAGCCACTCATTGATTTTGTCCATCAATTGGCTTTTGTCAAGGTATCTAGAATAGTCTAAGGCCCCGTTTGGCACCGGTATAATCAGTGAAATAATCACTAGTGATATAATCTGTGACATTTCAATTATTACACCTGAAATAAAAAATAATTTAATATATCGCTAGTGTTTGTCAGTACATGCAATATAAACCCAGCCAGCCAACCACGCACGTTACTCAACAGCCAACCAACCACCTTACTCAACCAACCAAGAAAGCTATACAATGGATGAACTCAATACCAAACAAGACGATTTTCTTCTAGATGAAGAAACCATTTATATTATTGGAATTGCATTTCTTCTGACCACCTTGTCCCGCTACGGAACTGTTCCGAGGCCGTACAACGACTTGCCTTTATCTGGTGCAGACTACACGCTAGCAGTCCTTCAAGGAAATCCTCGCCGTACTGTGGATGTCTTTCGAGTTACCACTTCAACGTTCCTTTTCTTATGTGATGAGATCTCGGCGGTCCAAATTGAACCAGTCTCAAAACTCCTTCCAATGGAAGAACAACTCGCAATATTCCTTTACATCATCGGGCACAACAACTCAAATCGACAGGCTCAAGACCGCTTTCAGCACTCCGGACAGACAATATCAAAGTGGGTTATTTTACCTTTGGGCCCTTGTCTTTTTGAAAGCTAACAATGCCTGCCATCAGGGTCTTCCGGCACATACTTGACCTTGTAGTCCAGGTTGCCCCAAAATTCTTCATTGCACCATTTCCCAAACGCACCCATCACCACATAGCATCAAATCCAAAATTTTCACCTTTTTTCGACAATTGTCTCGGAGCACTCGATGGTGTACATGTCCCAGCAAGTGTACCGGCTGAAAGAGCGGCAGCACACCGCAACCGAAAAGGATTCATGTCTCAAAATGTTCTAGGTGTGTGTGACTTCAGCATGAAGTTCACCTACATGCGAGTCGGATGGGAGGGCAGTGTGCACGATGCCCGAGTACTTCAAGATGCGCGCTCACTGGACTTTGATATAGATCCCGGCCACTTTTATCTTGCCGATGCGGGTTACGCGCTGGAACCAAATATCTTGGTGCCATATAGAGGTACACGTTATCACTTACGCGAGCAAGCAATTGTTGGCCAAAGGTTGGTTTCCATAATCCCCAATGAATAAAATGAATAAATCACTAACCTTTTTTTTTTCTACCCTGGGTTTTAGGCCAGCAAACAAAGAGGAGCTGTTTAACCTAAGACATTCAAGTCTCAGGAATGTGATCGAGCGGGCTTTTGGTGTAATTAAACGCCGGTTTAAGATCATGATGCAGGCCAGCGAGTACAATCTAGAGCAACAATACGATATCGTGTTTGCATGTGCTTGTATTCACAATGTCAACATCATTCGGAACGGTCAGACCGATCCAATTTTTGATCAAGCAAATTCCGATACCAGCAACACGTTCTTCCACAATCAAGAGGTTGTTGATCCTCCTCCAAACGGATTGTACTCTAGTGATCGTGAAAGGGAGGAGTGTGAAAACTGGAGAGACTCCATTGCCGAGGGTCTATGGCAGCAATATACTTCAACCTTGGCAAAAAGGCAGCAATTCTGATTGCACTTGTATTATTTATCTTTTGTTGTGTTTTTTTCATTGCACTTGTATTTCTTATCTTTTCCTTTTTTCATTTCTCTTGTTTTATTCTTTCTCTTGTTTTTTTATCTCTCTTGTTTTGGATCTCACATTTTTAATTACCAATCTGGCTCATTTTGGATCTCAAACATATGTTTTCATTACAGTTTGCTTTCTCTTATAAATAGAGAAAAAAAAAATACACATTTTTGAAGAATTTGAACAGGAAAGAAACTCAGTTGTTGTGCAATTTATCGATCTGCTGATCAAGCCACTTTGATCGGAGGTCCTTGTCTCTGATGCTGGTAAACATTTGCGCGTTTATGTCGTCTCGGAAGATTGTGAAAGCAGCCAACGCCTCGTTTTGACTGGCTTCTTCGGAGTGAGCATCTTGGTACAACACCATCGCCTGCTGAAGATGGGTCCTACGGGCTTCCCTTTGTTGAATTCGCTGGGTGTCCATGTAGCCAACCAGACTGTTAATTGCACTTGCAACGGAATCTTTCTTGTGACTGCGTGAAAGATAATTACTCGGACTATTGGCGGGTTCATTTTGATTATCGACCATATCACCTGAAGCGTTGGGATCAGCTGGTTGGGTCTGCATGAGCAACCGCTGAGAAAGTGAACGAGATCCTTCTCCAGTAGCCAACGACGTTCCAAAAATCTTGTCCAAGTTGCGAAACTCCGGATAAGGAACACCCCAGAACTTCTTGGCGTTTGGGTGGGCCTGTATGCCAAAAAGAAAGATAAACATGTGAGCAATATTGAAAATGACATGAATAAATGAGATCAGAGTGGCTTACAGCTACATATCTCTGCCAGACTTCATCTGAAGCTGTGACCTCACACAGTGTTTCATCCCAACCAAAGCCACTAGATTGTTTACAGGCAAGGAACAGGTCGTAGTCCCGTTTGAACGATTGGTTCAGCTTAGACTTGCATTTGTTGTAGTCAAGTAGCGGTTCGGATTCCGGGAATGCCTCCCTCAATTTTTGCGCCACGTGTTGGTGAGAGGTGTTTTGAAATCCATTATCGGCTCGCTTTCCTTTCTCAACCTCTTGGACATACAACTCCAATAACATAACCTCCATCGGTCCAGTCCAGCGGAGTTTTTTTGGGCCTGGGTGGGTGGGAGTCGCAGTCGCAAGTGATAGATCTTCTGGATCATGAAGATCTCCTGCTGTACCGCTTGCTTGAGAATCTCGAGACGGTGGACCATGTTGCTCAATTGCTTCAAGAGTAGCTGCACGATTCCCTGTGTAACGAATCGGTCCTCCCGCACGAGAACCTCTTGGACGACCCCTTCCGCGACCAAACGTTCCACGAACACAAGAGTTAGGTGTTACGGGTTCTTGATGTTCTTGAGAATGTTCAGGTTGGTTATGTGGAGCTTGCCCGTCGTTCATTGTTAGTTGGAAGTTATGATTTGCGGGTGGAACTTCTGAGGTGAGAGTTGATCTGCCGATATATCGAGGGGTAGTTACTGTAATTACAAGAACTACAAGATATTATATATATCGGTTTGCCAAACACCATCGGTATTTCACCGATATAATTGTGAAATATTTGTGAAATATATCGCTGATTATATCGGTGCCAAACAGGGCCTAAATAGATATTTTCATGAGCACATTTACTAGGATAAGATAAAGAGAGAAAGAGAAAGAATAGAAATATACCTTGTGAGTCCATGGTTGCAAAGGAAGGAAAACTATTGAATTGCTGTTGAGCATAAACGTATGAGAAAAGGGAGGGATTACAGGTCTTGTTATGACAAAATATGGTCTTATTCTTATTTTTATATTTCACATACTATTTCCATATTTTGATAGTAGATTATACACTTATTTTCTCACCAATCCAACTATGTATTTACAAACACTATATCTAGTTTTCATACTCATGAAATATATTTTTCCCTCGGGGGAGTTTTCTATCACCAAAATATCATATTTTAGGATTCTAGTGTCTGGTCTGACGTGTCACTATCAATCGGGGGTGAACCGTGCTGATGGGCCGGGGAAAAAAATCGGGGGTGGAAAAAAAAATCGGTCGAAAAGAAAAACTCAAAATTGGCTGAAAGGCGCAAGCTTTTCCGCAACAGCTGTATCCGAATCGACTGCGAACGACATGGCTGACGATGAGAACCAGATTGAAGCCGAAATTCAGGCAGAGCAAAATGCACGAATGAAGAAACGCGATGAGTCGACCCAGCGGACCGACACCAACAAGGCATCATTGACCGGTGGTCCTTCGTACGACTTGGATATCTACAGTGGCAACGGCCGATTTGAGGGCTATGACACAAGGTAAGATACACATTCAGAAATTCTGCCTACTGCCTCTGATAAACACGGATGCTTTTTCCATTCTTGATCGGTAGCTGATTGTTGATTCACTCAAACCAGTATTCAAGTTGGGGGGCGAAATGTTGACCACATGGATGAAGAAGAAGAGAAGCCTACGCGAATGATAGATTCCTGTTAAGCCGTCTTCGATCTCTTCAGTTTCATTAGCTTTGTTTGTATCTAATTTTCTCTGAATACCATGTAGACACTGCGCCAAAGCAGTTTTTACAGGAGTTGGCTGAGGATGCGGAGGACGCAGAAGATCCGCTGCTTTCAGCCCTCAAGGCCAAAGAAATTCAATCCCGTCAATCCGACTATCACAACAGGCGATTCGATCGTGACCCTGGGGCAGCTGTCGGATCAGATCCGTTTGCAACCCAGTCAAATGACAAAACTCAAGAGGAAGGTAATTACAAGGAGGCCATGCGTAGGGCCGAATTAGAACGAGAGGAAGCTCGGGTAATGAAAAAGATCAAAGAAAAACAGAGTGAGGCATCCGATCAGATGGATGTCGATCACCCAGAAAGGGCTAAAACGCCTACGATGGAGGAACCCCCAACACCCGTCTCTTCTACTGGGCGGAAGAAACGTCGTTGGGATGTGGCTGATCCCAATTCCAGTACCACTTCAGGCGATTCCTCCGCAACTACTCCATCAACGGGTGAATGGTCCAACATAGAAGGATCCGGCACCCCGGCCAAAAAATCACGATCGAGGTGGGACCAAACTCCAGCTCCCGGAACAGCGGATGGCGCGACCCCCCGGAAATCTCGCTGGGACCAAACTCCCGTCATGAATAATGGAGCAGCCACTCCGATGGTCGCTGGACAATTCGGCCAAACTCCACTCCATGTTAGTGGCGCTAATGGGCTTGGGATCCTTGGAGGAGAGATGTCAGAGCTTGACAAGCGAAACAGACCACTATCGGATGAAGAGCTGGATGCGCAACTTCCATCAGAAGGATACGAAATCGTCACCCCTCCCGCTGGCTACGCCCCTATCCGCACACCAGCCCGCAAACTGATGCAAACCCCAGCCAACACCAGTGGCGGATTCACCATGCAAGAAGACTCTGCCGGTCTTGGGGGCTCGATGAGTCTAGCTCCAGAACTTCCCACAGAGATCGAAGGTGTAGGTCAGTTGCAATTTTTCAAGCCGGAAGATGCACAGTATTTCGGAAAAATCTTGTCGGGTGAGCAAGACGAATCCAATCTCACAATCGAAGAGTTGAAGGAGAGAAAGATTATGCGCCTGTTATTAAAAATTAAGAATGGCGCCCCGCCGATGCGAAAAACGGCCCTACGGCAAATCACCGACAAAGCAAGAGAATTTGGCGCGGGTCCATTATTTGACAAAATTCTGCCCCTCCTGATGGAACGAACTCTGGAAGACCAAGAACGACATCTGTTAGTGAAAGTGATTGATCGTGTTCTGTATAAGCTAGACGACTTGGTACGACCCTATGTGCACAAGATTCTTGTGGTCATCGAGCCTCTCTTGATCGACGAAGATTACTATGCTCGTGTAGAGGGTCGTGAAATTATCTCCAATCTATCTAAAGCTGCTGGACTCGCTCACATGATTTCAACCATGCGGCCTGATATTGATCATGTGGATGAATATGTCCGAAACACGACCGCAAGAGCTTTCTCTGTAGTGGCCTCTGCACTGGGTATACCCTCGCTTCTACCTTTCCTAAAGGCAGTTTGTAAGTCCAAAAAGTCTTGGCAAGCTCGGCATACGGGTATCAAAATTGTTCAGCAGATTGCCATCATGATGGGATGTGCGGTCCTCCCGCATCTAAAAAACTTGGTCGAATCTATCAGTCATGGATTGGAAGACGAGCAGCAAAAAGTGAGGACGATGACTGCACTAGGCATCGCTGCACTCGCCGAAGCTGCCTCTCCTTATGGGATTGAAAGTTTCGATAGCGTTTTAAAGCCTCTGTGGACTGGCATCCGGAAACATCGTGGAAAAGGGCTCGCAGCGTTTTTGAAAGCCATCGGGTTTATCATTCCTTTGATGGATGCTGAGTATGCGAACTATTACACTAAGGAAGTGATGGTCAGTTAAAACTGCATCAATCTCTCTCAGTAATATTTTCATTCTCAATGTTTTTGCCTACCTTAGGTGATTTTGATCCGAGAGTTCCAATCTCCCGACGAAGAAATGAAGAAAATCGTACTCAAAGTCGTCAAACAGTGCTCAGCAACAGACGGTGTCCAACCCCAGTATGTTAAGGTAGAAATCTTGCCACAGTTTTTTGCTAACTTTTGGGTGCGAAGAAGTCAGTCCTTTGTTTTCTGCCTTGAGGAGAAATCTCGAGCTCCTTGTCGTTTCATCTTCTAGATCCGGCTAATTGATCTGGCTTTCAACGTTTCCCAGTGGCATTGGATCGACGAAACTACCGTCAGGTAGTCGAGACTACTGTAGAACTAGCCAACAAGGCAGGGGTGACGGAAATAGTCAGTCGTATTGTAAACGACTTGAAGGATGAGTCAGAGCCGTACCGGAAGATGGTGATGGAAACCATTGAGAAAGTCATATCGGCCCTTGGTGCTAATGACATCGATGAACGTCTCGAGGTCCAGCTAATTGACGGAATCATCTATGCCTTTCAAGAACAAACAGTTGAGGATATTGTAATGCTTGAAGGTTTCGGCACCGTCGTCCATGCCTTAGGTAGTCACTTACTTTATCTACGCAACTAAATTAATCACATGTGCTGACCAATCACATTTTGCGGTTAGGAATTCGTGTTAAGCCTTATCTGACTCAAATTGTTTCGACTATTTTGTGGAGATTAAACAACAAGTCGGCCAAAGTTCGTCAACAAGCTGCTGATCTGACCAGTAAACTTGCGGTCGTGATCAAACAATGCGGAGAGGATCAGTTATTATCTAAACTTGGAGTCGTTTTATTCGAACAGCTCGGCGAAGAATACCCAGATACTTTAGGAAGGTGTGTCCCCATTTAAACCTCTATATGTCGTTGCCGATTCTCCGCTTACTTGTTGACATACTTCAAACTGTCAGTATAATTGCTGCTGAAGCTTCCATTGCTAATGTAGTGGGTATGACGCAAATGAGCCCGCCTGTGAAAGACCTTCGTGAGTGATGAGATGATTTCGGAACCGCGGGCACGCATCAGGAGGTATTCAAGCTTTATTTTGTTTTTAGTTCCTCGGATGACGCCTATCCTTCGAAACAGGCACGAGAAAGTACAAGAAGCATCGATCAACTTGATCGGTCGAATTGCCGATCGTGGAGCTGAATTTGTGTCGGCGCGTGAATGGATGCGAATTTGTTTCGAGTTGCTTGATTTACTCAAGGCTCACAAAAAAGCCATCCGACGAGCCGCCGTCAACTCTTTTGGTTACATCGCAAAAGCAATTGGTCCGCAGGATGTGCTGAGTGTTCTGCTCACAAATTTGAGGGTTCAAGAGAGGCAGAGTCGTGTCTGTTCAACAGTTGCGATTGCTATCGTCGCGGAAACTTGTGTAAGTATATCAGCCTCTCTGCTATATTCAAGCTTCTTACTAGTACTCAAGCAATCTACCGTGCTGGGCTACAGGGTCCCTTCACATGTATACCTGCTATTTTGAACGAGTATCGTACTCCAGAGCTGAACGTGCGAAATGGATGTTTGAAATCCTTGTCATTTTTGTTCGAGTACATGTAAGCTTCTGGTGATCCGTTTCACAGTCTTCATTGCTGGCCTCGAGGGAAAAAAAGAACTAACTTAGTTTTCGTGTCATCAGTGGTGAGATGGGGAAAGACTACATCAACTCCGTTGCTACCTGCTTGGAGGATGCCCTGACAGATCGGGATCTAGTACATCGTCAGACGGCTTGCTCGATTGTCAAACATCTTGCACTCGGCACCGCTGGTTTAGGACAGGAAGATGCTAACCTTCACTTGATGAATCTCGTGTGGCCTGTAAGTCACGTATTTAAGCTACCCTAGAATTCGATCTTCATAATTCAGCTTACACGTTACTATTTTTCAGAATTGCTTTGAAACGTCTCCGCACGTCATTGGTGCCTGTAGTACGTACTTTCCCAAAACAGCTCATTTTTGCAAGCCTTTGAGTCTTTCCCAGTATGATTCTGATTATTTTGTTTTCATGGTCGCATTTGATTTCGGATGTAGTGGATGCTATTGAGGCTATGAGAGTAGCTGTTGGACCTGGAGTAGTATTGCTTTACACTCTGCAAGGGCTATTCCATCCTGCCCGCAAAGTGCGAGAGGTGTATTGGCGAATAGTCAGCTAATTGGCTTCTTTTTCTCACTGTTTCCAAAAATATTTTACGTTCAGGAACTGATCGTTATTTTTTTTTCAGTATAATTCTAATTATCTCGGAGCTGCGGATGCAATGGTTCCTTTCTATCCTAACTTGGCCGATGCATCGGATGACGTAAGGGACTACAGTCGCGACATGCTACTGGCCTGGATTTAAATCACCTCATCGTTGTACATTTCATCCTTCTCTCTCCCTTCTCATCTTAAATCGTCAATGTCTCGTTACGATCTTAACTCTGAGCGGGATTGGAATTATTGTACCATATCCCACTCGACAATTTTATTCCCAGATGGCCAAAGGTGCAATTCAATTATCAAAGAAAACCCAAATGCAAATCATACTTCACCGTGGCTTGACTTGATACGGCTAGATATACGCCGTTAAGTCACCTGCTTTTACGCTCCAAATCACATACCAAGCCATTTTCGTCAATTCCCGTGTGCTAGCTCAGACTTAAATACGAGAAAAGCCTTTACCATCTCTGGTTCTCAGGCGTTCTCTTATCAGTTGGTAGAAAGATACACCAAGTAGGCACATCAGGGTATTAGATCGTTTACTTTAAGAACACCCAGAACCCATAATTGTATCACAAGGACTTGGGTATTGATGGTTGAAGGTCATTGCAACTTCAGAGCTTGTAAATGTAATGAGCTTCAATGCTACTACTTTTATGAGAGCTGATTGACCGCCGTCTCAATGAAGCCTCACTCATTGGGGAAAGAAATGTGATGATTTGAAGGCCAGACCTGCCCGCACTCTCACTCATCGCGAGAGTCTTGGTTCATATCGGTGAATAGGTGTGCGGTCAGGTGTGGGTGACAGTCCAGACTCACTTGCCCCGTTTCGGACAGGCTGCACGTTGCACGTCTCCTCTACCCCTCCACCCCCCACCCCTCCACCCCTCCACCCCTCCACCCCTCCACCCCTCCACCCCTCCACCCCTCCACCCCTCCACCCCTCCACCCCTCCACCCCTCCACCCCTCCACCCCTCCACCCCTCCACCCCGCAGAAGTTGGGAACGCTGGCTTGGCGCCGCAATAGTGCTAATTTGAAGATCCCTAGTGGATCGTAGGAAGATTGCACTATCAAGGCTTCACGGCCCTTGGTCGTCCAGAAAATCGCCCCGGCAGTATGCTTCCTGGCCTTTCCTGATCCTGGCACCGGCTCCTTTAAGAGACGTTTGTTTCCCATTCTTCGGGTTCTTAGAGGGTTCTTAGCGGCTTCCTAGCCGATGCACTTGCAGGTAAGTGCGTGCACTGGTGAAAACAAACTCAGACCTAACAAAACCCAATAAGTACCAAAAGTCGTAAGATTAGGCCGGATTGACTTTTAACTACGACCTATAGGGTGGTAAATCATTTGTCGGCGCCGACCGGCAGGAGGCTTCCTCCGGTGTGAGTCAGGGATTCTTGTTCAAGAACTCCTCCTGACTTGTCAGAGTATGAATACAGCCTCCATCTCGTTTTGATGCTCCGGACCTCGGTGCTTGAATGACGTGATACATCCGCTATGTTCATCATACGTTTCAGACTCGGCGGGGTTCACCGAGTCTTGTCTTGACCTGGTCAGCTCTTTGAGACCCACAAATCTGGTCACCACCTGGTTTAGAGGCACCTCGAAACTCTACACATCCAGCGTCTCCAGACTCGCCAAACCTACGGAGTATGAGGATGTCTCTGACGAAAAAAAAATCCCTAATGAAGCTATTGATCCTGAGCCTCCTGCTCATTTTCAACTTTCATCTGACCTCCGTCTCAGGACTGTCCAATCAGCGTGAATATGGACTTGACAAACTGAATGCGCAGGGATCTCACAATAACACACTGGCGGACGCCCAATCTAGTTGTGTCAAGAGACCGTTAACTCAAAGACTATGGCAAGACTTGAAACTGGATGCTTACCTTGAGAACTACACCGGTGGGAAGACGTTATCTGTGGTTGTGAGCACTTTCGCACTCACGATTCATTCACAGTTGCAAAAAAGGAGGCAGGTGTGCTGATTTGGAATCCTATCCGGCCAGGCTTTCGCTAATCAAGTGAACATGACGAACTTTGCCTGCGGGATCGGCCGGTTCTGTGATGCTGGAGAAGTACATAGCTAATCCCAGGATTTGATATCGAGAAGCTTTCAAACCACTAAATCTCTGAAATTTTCACCCAAAACAGTTATGTAGCAGTGCCAAGGCGCCAGCGTGGTATATACTCGTCGGGATACAAAACTGGAATGATATGATGAATTCTATCTACAAGTCAATTGCCTTCTCGTGAGCAATCCGAACTCCTAGCCAAGTGAACAATTCCACACGAGTTTGGTAATTCAACTAATTCAAATGAATTCTAATCAGGGTAGGGACCGTCCAAGGTGAACTATTCAGTTTCTTCAAAGCCGGATCATCTGACTAATTTATCATCAAAATTCACTAATTGTCTTCATCCCAATATATTTCGCATACAGAGCAGGCACCTTCTATGGTTAATCATCCTTTCAGCTCAACTAATTTACTTCTCCCCAAGAAAAACAAAATTCAGTCTAGTTTACATGAGTCTATGTTTCTCGCGCCAAAAAATATCAGGTCTCAGATCTATCGCCTCCTCTGAGCCCGTTCCCAATAAAGGTAGCGACGTAAGATACATTTCTCTCCAAACAACGAGATAAGTTTCGATGGACTTACCCGATTATGTTTCTGTGAGCAGCATCATCAATATCATTGCAGCAAGCGTTAGTGTAGTACCTGGGTTTCTCCTACCGGGTACCGGGATATGGTACTATCTAGTCTTGCAAGGCGCACTTTACACCACCTTTTCAGAGATAGGGTTTTACTGTAGCGCTGTTCGACCACCACCGGACGTGGTTAGTGGATATACCAAGGTGAGCTAATCTGTGACTATAACAATGGCCCTTTAAAAATCTCCTTCTTGAAAAACTCATCATCGTCACGTAGTGGACGCATTATGGGTGGCTTCTCTCTTTACTTCAAGACCGGGGCCAAGAAATGTTGGCCAACTCGACACTGATTACTCTTCAAAGTGGGATCAGCACCGAGAAAGGTATCTACGGCGCTTTAAAGAACGGCACTTTTCTCCAGCCCGGGGCACAGCCGTCCTCAGTGGCTTTAGAGAGATCCCTCGAAGAGATTATCAAAGTCCAACTACTCGCGGCAATTTTACGATCACAGGTATGGTTGACAGCACAACTTGAAACTAATTCTATGCCAATACCTTGCTGACCTTCAACTTGACCAAAACTATCTTCCAGAACATATATATAACCCGGGGTAGCGTGGGTTCCTGGACAACCTGATTTTTTGATAGAGTTATTTCTTTACAGTCCTAACGTGCTACGCTTGGATCATTTAGGACCCCTGTAACCATTCCGGGCCTAATGGAGCATTTCCAGGTCCGGATGTACTATCCTACTGCGGCAAAGATGGGGTGTAAGCAATTAATTGACGATTTTGAAGGTAGGCTCTGATTGATCGTGTTCGACATATTTAAACTAGAATGATGAACATCGTCCAGGCCAGTGGAACAAAGACAATCATGAAGTTCTATGGGAGCGGAACGATAGTCGCAAAGCACCAATTTTCCGTCGGATTTTTGACCGAATCTGCTTGGAAATGCCAATCAAAATACAATCAATACGACTACAACCCTTACAAAAATGGGTAAAAGATCTAACTTGTTTCACTGATCAATCATCTTTATACTAATCACCAATTTGTCTTAGTACCGTCCCAACGGATGTTAATTCGGATTGCCTCTTCAATCTACCTGTTTGTGATTGCACTCAAACACGTGAGTGACGAGAACCTTTCTGTTGCTGACCGATCTAAAAATTCTTCACGCCAAGGCCTGATCCAATTCAACTTACTCAGATATTGCCAAGGCGCGCAAGAAGGGGATGCGCACGACGAAGGCATGCCATCGGGCAGGCGTTCCAGTCTACGCAAAAGAGCAGCAGAGCGACAACAGGATCGGGTTGTCAAGTTGAGCTTATGTGTAATAGCCAAGGAAAAAGAAACCCCCAAACTTGCCAGTGCACCCTACAATTTATCTGTATCTTCCTTACGAATTCACATTAGCATATATTCTTGGATTTACAATGTTCACTGATTTCTATCATATCCTTCGTCAGCAAACCTCCTCAGTCATGGAATTGGTGTTACCATAACTTAACGTCTTTAACATCGTTTATTTATTTATGAGCTCAGGGTCAGACACAAAATTCACATTCACATGCTGTAAATTATCTACAAATCGTATAAGAACCTTTTTCTTGGGTCCAAATTGTTGGGTCTGTTATTTGTTTATCTCAGACCCAGCAGTTCTTCGAATCCAATTGGAAGATTCAAGTTTGCAACATATGCGGACACGGGTCGCAGCTTTCATACATGTGAACGAGCTGGATATAATTTCAGGCAGAATATCTAGCACTAAAAACATCTGATTGGGGCTTGTCTCCAACACAATGTGTCTACAAGTGATGTAGCAAAGCACAAAGGTGCTTTTTTTTTTTTTACTTTTTGACATCACATTTAGACAAGTGACAACAGATTTTTCCTGGTGCAATATGATTGAAGGGAGCACTGCTCTGGATCTCAACATTAACTGGCTGGGAAATATAAAAGTTCGAACCACATGCATTATTGTACTTATGCTTCAAAAAACAACAAGAAAGAGCCTCATTACGTGTTTTGTACAGGATTGATGAATATGTATATACTCAGATGTGCATTGAATTTCTCAAAGGGGTGTGTACTCTGCTCTTCCCAACGCTCTTCCTGATCTAGAAAGACTAGTAGATCTGATTAAATCAAGCAGCGTCCTCGGTAAATCTTCCCAGAAAGTCTTGTGCGGAAGGGCATCTAGACCCGTCAGACCATACGTATTATAGTTATACCTATTAAAAAGGGGTCGTTAGTTTATTTTCACAAAGGAATATAGCATAACAGGTTTGGTTGAGTCTCTTGAATTTATATATTTGTTCATTTATTTAGGCAAGACAAGATGTGTCAAACTTACCACATTCCCGCGATAAGGTAAGCGAAGAAGACAAAAATGACGCTATGAAATTGCGGAAATCAATTAATGAATGGATCATCATTCGCTTGGTTGTACCACGGCCACAGGCCTAATTGGAAATGGCACCAGAAGGTGAATGAACTCACAACATGACAAAGTTTTTGAACGGGCTAGACGATGCGTTATGGCTAGACAAGTCCTTGTCACTGGATGAAGAAGCGCATCCAGCCGGGGTTAGCCATGTGATATTCAAGGTTCCTTGGATCGGATTGTAGACCGTTGTTGTAGGTTTTGATGAGATTACTTTCCGATCTTGACCGGGGCAGATTAAATTGAAGATCGCCACTTGTTGGACATCATTGTACATGGCTCCACGCACTGCCAGCTGAACAAATTCTTCTTTTTCAAATCATATATATCAGTATCGTCATTCAAAAGGAGAAAAGTTTGTAAATATCTCGAAGAAGATGGACCTTTCTTTTCCGTTTTATTGACCACAACAGTAGCGGGAGATCGGTCAGTACCGATCGGAATGATTTTTTCAAGTCTTCTATCAGTTCCGATTTCGTTATAGACCAACATGCAGACTAGCGTGCCGTCTGGGCAGGATTGAGCGAGATCGGACGAGGGTAATTTTTTGCATACCGAGATCAAGATTGTCTCGATGGTGGTTGATGGTGGAGTGGACCTAGTTGTGGTCAGGTTTAATGGCCAAGATTTGATGTCGAGCAACTATCAATCAAAAAATGCGAACCAGTCGGTGAGTGAGATACAGCGAAGAAGAATTCCTTGCTCACGTTGTTGAAGTCGTACTGCGGGCCTTGAGGAGAGGAGAATTTACAGTCGGCCAGATGGTTTTGACCGTCCTGGGCGTTTGAGTGGAACTGGGTTATAGTACTGGGAATGGCGAGTAAACTGGACAACAGCAAGCTGATGATGGTGATGAAGAGCATAGTCCATGGGGATTACCAGTTGTAGAGGCCTGGGGCGAAGGTGCACTTCTTCTCGAGAGGCGATCGATTAACGATGTGGTTCCGGTTGACCAAGATCAGCCGCCAACCCAGCTGAAGCCGGCCGAAGTGATTTGTCTGTCTCCTCGAGCACTCCCTGGAACTTTCCGACATTTCAACCTCTTGGAACTCTTACTGACCGTCTCCCCTCAATCGGGACCTTGCATGCTACCACAACATCCTGTAAATGCTTGCAATCGCTGGCTTTGCAAATCCTCTATGTCAAGTTTCCCAGTTTGGCATCCACTCAGGCATGCTCTCTCATCGAAATTCCATAGCTACTCCACCAGTGTGACTGACACACAGACCCTTATTATAATACGGCTGATAATGCATTATTTATCTTTTTTCAGTTGTGACTTCCCATCGAGATTTGGCGACCGTACGGATTCCGATTGTTGCACCTCGAGGACTTGAATTCTCTGCGAAAATCACATCAATATTGCCGCGCAGGTTTGTCGGCAAGTCATCCTCTTTCCACCAGCAGGGTCCACTGTGGCTTATTGTAAAATTCAAATAACCCACTGGTACTAATCAATATCAACCAGCACTAATGTACTATAAACTGTAATTAACACAATGAATAATAAAATAATAAAATAAAACAATATGTATTAATTTGGTGATGTGTACTCTAAGCAATAGCTGCTATAGCGTCACCAATAAGGCCAAAATGTGGTCAAAGCTCCCACAAGTTGGCCAATAATACCTACAGGGTCCCCAGAGGGATCTGAAGACTATTTAAGGAGCTCTTCAACCGCCCAAAGAAGGCTCCTCATGCTTCCCAATACCCACTAGATTACTTACCACCATTTACTTTAGATACACATCTTAATAAACAGTCTGGTAAGTTCCTTAGTAGTTATTCTTTAGCCTTGTCTTCCCCAACAACACTACAGTGTCCAACCAGCTCCACAATCAACCCATCAAAGCGCCCAAAACTGTCTTGTTTAACCCAGAATATCCTCAAGCTCTCTCTAGGATTATTACTAGTAAGTAATAACCCTTTTCTTGAAGATATTCCCCCATTTCCTTTCCTGGGATTAAACCACCCCTGTGTCAACAGGCCTCAGTGTTCCAGGTACCTAAATCCTCTGCATTTATTTGCAAGATACCTTAGAGGGATCCAAACCACCCTTGATTTATCAGGCCCCTCTGGTTTTAAGTATATTAAATTTATTTAATATAATTATTACCCTTTTTCTCTATTTTTTATGTCACAATTCCCCAATATTCTTTGGGAATTATAACTTTTATCCCTTACCCAAAGTTTTAACACTCTTTTCTTATATCTTTGCACCATGCGTAGCTAGAAGGACTTTTCCTTGGCATCACGTAGGCTGACACCCTCCAGCTAGCCAAACCATCCAACATCCCACTCCTAATGTCAACCAATTCATTCCTTGGTTTCCTGATCTTCCCAAACAGCTCCCTCTGCTTAGTAAAACCTGTCCAAATCTCTCTGATTTTCTATCAGCAGACAACCTGGAACCAAAGATTGGCCCAACACCAGTGGAGAAACCCGCTCAAATTGGCAAAAAACCCGCTCTATTTAACAACATACCCGCTGAATTTAACAATGAACCCGCTCCATTTGACAACGGCTTGCCCAACGTTATGAACCCGGCATATGGCCCCATCCACCCATTAAGGTCACCCAGGCGCAACAGCAAAGGCGAAAGCACCTTTCTCACCACCTCTAATGAGGCTTACCTCAATACTATAACTACCGCCATAGAATCCCACAATGCCAACCAAGCCTTGCGTCCTCATCTCAAAACCGTGATGACAATATAAACGACCCGGATGCCGAGGGGGAAACCGACCCTGAAGAATTGGGAATCAACCCTCCAGCCTCACAAGTCTCTTTGCTGTACAACCATCCTGCCACCCAACACATCCCCAGGAGCTCAACTGATCTGTCACAACACCCACATTCCACTATTGTCGAAAGTCACCCATGCCGGGCTCTCTACCGCTATCCAACTGCAATATTTGTTGATCCTACATCCAAAAAATCCCGGCATCACACCCCAAGTCCAGAAGATCCTCCCTCATGTGGTGCAAGCCCAGTCCCTCAACAGGGCTCCTCTTCCTCTCATCAACAGATTGTGCGTATTGACCCAAGGCAAACCAGCCCAAACTTCCCAAGCCACCTATTCACTCCTCACCCAACTGTCATAATGGCCGAACACTTGAAAGGCATGAAGATCTCCCGCACCGCAACCACTAATGCAGTGGACAGTTCCAGTTCAATGCCCAGCTCCAGTTCAAAACCCAGCAAGAGGTCAACAGGCCCTCCTCGCCCTGCAAGGTCCACACGGGATGCATGTGAGTCATTCCCCTCTCCTCTAAACATTAAACACCTCTCAAACTCATGTCTGTCTGTCTGTTGCAGCTGTGGAACTATTTTTACCAGGCCCACTGCTTCCAAGATCAGTGGTAGAAAACTTGAACAACGATTTGGTGTGTGGCATTGCATGGTCCATCACATCAGCTGAGAAGATGATCAAGAACATTGCCTATGTCCTCAATCACCTCCCCCATATGCTCTCTTGTCATGGCCCAATGGACCACAATTTGAAGGAAAGAGTGTGGCGGGACGTTACAATAACTCTGGCTGCTTGCAAATCAGGTAATTCTCCTAGTTACTATCTATTTAATTATAAATGACACTGACTAATGTTTGTGGTGCGGTTAAGAAAAAATCCTCCACCCTGCTACTTCAATGTCTCTGATCACTCATGACATGATCAACATGGATCAGATTGAAGTTGTCCAGGCCAAAAAAAGCAAGACGATAACCAACCAAACTCAGGTACACACACTGGCCTCAAACATGGCATCATTCATCTCTCCTCCTGACACGGCATACCTCCGACTCAAATCTGCTTTACATCAATGCTGGGCTTTTCGTCATCTCAAACAGCAGGGCGCCCAATGGGAACCCCTTCCACTAGATACAACAAAGGTCCACTCTGCTCACTGGGGCTTCCAACGAACCTACGAGAACCTGGGGACATTTGATGCCAATTCACCAAACCTTGGCGGCCTCATGCTTGTGTCACAGCACCTTGTGGGGGCAATGTCAGCTCTGGCGTATATCTGCAGCATATCCGACTTTACCCGGCCACGTCCAAAGCATACAAGGACGGATGAGTGCTCCACAAGGAATACACCCTCTCAGATCCAGATGCTAGCTGGTCTGCTTGTTTTTGGTCCAACATCAGTCTTCACATTCAACAGACAGACTGCCAGCAATGCCAATGCTTCAGCCTTGCTAGAATTTGGGGCCAAAGTCCTTAAACAAAAGGTGGATGGTGGTATTACTCTCCCAATGCCCCACCAAACTTTAGACAATCTTTGTATATATTTTCTGGACTTCTTGTGTGCTATGGGCTTTGACAAGATTGGTGAGAATGGACTCCCCCAAGTGGATTGGGAAAGAACCTACAAAGAATTTCACCACTACTTTGCTACTCACCACCTTTTCTCAAGATATAGAAATAGCTTTGTCCAACTATCACGTCTGACTTGTATGGTATTTAACTCTTATCCTGTGTCTCCAGCTCTACATGTTGCATGTTCTATTGATCACTTCCATCCGAATGATACATTATTTGCCTTTTGGTTTATCTTTTTCCTACATTATAGGTGTCAGTCTTGGTGTGCAACTAAAACTTATTATACATATGATATGATAATAACAACTGAAAATTGTATTAATGATCAATTAAAAGTATGATTACCTTGCTTGATGCTTATATACTCATATACATATGCTTAAACCCAATTTCCAGTCACGGAAATGAGGTGTTGTGTAAATTAGGGGAGATAGTGTAAATACACTGTGTTTTACTCAAACCCCGCGCACCGCAGTCCGCATACCTTGAAGTTCAACCCGCGTGACTGAAAGCCCGCTCCAAACTTGGAACATAAGCCCCCGCGCAAGCATCAGACCCCTCACAGGCTCTCAGCTTGGCATGCGGGCTCCAAAGTCACCCAAGGTACACCCAAAGCAAACAAAAACGCCCCATTAACTTCTTTACATATGTTACATATGTAATGAAGAGTACTGGGGACTACATAATTAATTATATTAGATATTATTATTATTTGCTCATTATAAATACAAATACGCCACTAGCATTAATCTATAACAACCAGTACTAATGTACTACAGACTATAAGTCAACATAAACAAATAAATAAACTAATAAAATCAATAGGTGACGTGTATTCAAAGCAGGGGCTGCTGAAGCGTCACCAAGAAAGCAAAAATGGCCAAAATGTGGTCCAAAGATCCCACAAGTTGGCCAATAATACCTACAGGGTCCCCAGAGGGAACTCAAGACTATTTAAGGAGCTCTTCAACCGCCCAAAGAAGGCTCCTCAAGCTTTTTTATACCCAACCCACGTATTATTAGATATACATCTTTTTAAAACAGTCTGGTAAGCTTCTTAGTAGTTATTAGCCCTGTCTTCCCCAACAACTCTACAGTGACCATCCACCTCCTCCATCCACCCATCAAAGCGCCCAAAACTGTCCAGTTTCACCCTGAATATCCCCAAGATCCGTCAAGGTTTATTACTAGTAAGTAATAACCCTTTTCTTGAAGATATTCCCCACTTTCCTTTCCTGGTATTATGCCACCCCTGTGTCAACAGGCCCCAGTGTTCCAGGTACTTAAATCCTCTGCAATTTATGTGCAAGATACCTTAGAGAGATTTAAACCACCCCTGATTTATCAGGGTCCTCTGGTTTTAATTATATTAAATTTATTTAATATAATTATTACCTTATTTTTCCTATTTTTCCTCTAAATTTTACTCCCTTGGGATTCTCCACGCGAATGCTGTCATAGATCTTCTCGAACATATCTGGTCCACCTAGTCTCCTTGTCCAAAGTGCCCTGTTGATGTGCAGCTCGTGTAACATGTCCAATTGCACTTGATACCACCCATTGTCTCTAGCATACGGGCCCTCGGGTTTTTCAGCAGCCAATGCATGTGCCACACAAGAATACCCACAGTTGCCATCGCCTTTGGGGTTATAAGTTGATTGGACATACTTAATGACCCAAGGAGGTAACTCCTCAACCTGGGGGAGATGGGGGAAAATTCAGCATAAGCACAAGAGAGTGAGTAAATTGCTTTGCTCTCATCAGTAATCATAATGAATTCACGCGATGTTCACTTACTGATTTATCAGACAGAACCTCTTTGGAGGCTTGAGCCAGTGTCCCTAAGGTGGGACCACTTTTGACAACCATATTTTCATCCTGAATTCAACCAGAAAAGCCAATCAGTTATAATGTTGACTCATTGAATGGGCTCATCCTAACCCTTGAATTTACCTCCAAAGTGGGTGGCCTGGGGGGGTCATTGGCCTGAAAATCACCTTCCGTATGCAACATAGGAATAGCATCCTGATTTGCAAAAATACAACAGAACAATTAGGCCAATCACTATTAGGAGAAGCTTCTTGGTTTGATTAAAGGGGCTTACCAGGGAAGTTGACATTGAAGACCCGGCAAGAGGAATATCAATTGGATTGTCCTCTGCAAATTCACATGCATCTCCTTCAGACCCAAAGGGATCTCCATCACTGCCATCAGATTGATCATTGGATGAGTCTGATACTCCACTAGATGACCCAGAATGACTGCCTTCTGCGGAGCTCCCTTTTGCCAAAGACATCTGACTCAATGCAGATGATACTGAGGGCTTTTCTTCCATACGGTGTTGGGACTTGGGCCGGTCGGAAGTGGGGGGACTTGCTTTCCGCTTTTTTGATGTGCGGCCTGGTTGGTAGTCTTTGTTGGCTGCATACGTAGATGGTAGCTGAGATTTTGGAGTTCGGCCTCGGCGCTTGGCCACACATGGTGGGCTCTGATTGTCTTCTTCAGAAGATGTTGCGGGATTGGGAGCCTTTCTTGGTCGGCCTTGCGGTTTTGGGGCGGTCAGTCTGGCCAAGGTGGGCAGCTCATCAGGGTCTTCCATTGATGAAGAGCTATCTTCTTGCGACTCTTCCAACCTTCTCCGCGCCGCTCGATTCTGACTGGTCCTTGTGCGCTGTTTCCCTTTGGCTGTCTGTGCCTTTTCAATCTGAGACTCCACAATTTCCGCCTGAGTAGGATCTCGGGTTTGCACACGGCGGCTTCTATTCTTCTTCTTCCAAGGTCAATTTGGTTTGGTTGTTTGTCTGATGGGGTCTGGCTCAATCAGTGGGACCACATGTGTGTTTGCAACAACTCAAGGCAAATTCTTCATCAGTGCCGGCAAAGCTGTGGAGGGGTGAGATTCCAAGATCTCCTGCTTTAGCGCCTCAAAATCATCGTCAAAGTTATACGGCTCCTCATCAAGGTTCTGTAATTTAAGCAAGGTCAAACAGGATTAGCCAATGGGTTATGGAGGGGGCAGATTTATACACTGACTGGTCCATCTGGGTTGTAACACAATTGCCACTGGGGATGAAAGTCCGCTGGTTCCACATCACCCTTCTCTTCAAGCAACTTTTCAATCAAGTGTGCACATGGGACCCCCATTCCCGCATTGAAGTTCCCCGTACACTGCCTGACCGGATCATCACGTTTGGCCTTCTTCATTTTCAAGTACTTATTGTACTCTCCAATAGCCAACTTGAGGGCATGGGTTGAGATCTTGGTGTGAAGCGGCTTGAAAACATTTGGCAGTCTGGATAGCCCTTTAATTCTTTCATGGCCAATCGTGACCTGTGCTTCGTCCAGTTGCCGGTCCACAGCTGATGAAATGGTTAGGAAAAGCGTAGCAAAGTCAATCTTGCCAGATGTCACATATGTTTTGAGCCAGCTATGAGCTGATTCACCTCTAGATGATGTCAGATTCCCCAAGTGCGGGGTTTTCCCAGCCCATGCAGACATGAATTGTGTGCAAAAGGGCAGAACATGGTTCTGAAGTTATTCCAGAAAATTTGCTCGTTCCCTGAGGTCCACCTGAAGCTTTCCCCAAGCTGTGTCGAATGAGGGTTTGTCTGGAGCATATGTAACCTCGTGCCATAGCTTCATGAAATTTGTCCATTCGTCTGCCTTGGATGCAAAAGCCTGTTTGCAGTTGGTGACAATGTTCCAATTGATGTGCCAGGCGCATAGGTTTGAGGTTGCATTTGGGAAGTGCTCCGCAATTGCCTTTTGGAGAGCCACCTCTTTGTCCGTCACAAAGACCTTTGGAGAGCTCTCTGGTTCCCATACCGACCTGCAAGAATTGATAGGTGTATGTAGAATTACCATCAGATTATCAATCTCATACTAAAAAAGACAATCACCACACTCACTTCAACTTATTCAGAGCCCAAGAGTATGCCGCATTTTTCTCATTCCTCATGAGACAAAATCCAATTGAGAAGGAGTTGTTTGTGCAGGTCTGGCCAACAACATGCAGTAAGGGGTACTTGCAGAGGTTGGTCTTGTACGTGCAGTCAATATTAACCACATGATGGAACTTGCAAGCAAGTAACATTGATCCAGGGTGCGCAAACCATAGGTAGAGGAGCTTTCCGTCATCATCGTAAACTTCATTGTGAACCCAGTTGGAGCCTTTGAGGCATCATAGAAGATGGTTGATGGGGGTTTCGCCGGCCCTCCGCTCTATCTTCTGCGCTTCTTTTGTGTTGTAAATTGTCCGGTTTGTGACAAACCGTCCCTCAGTTGTACTCAGCTGCCGGGCAATTGCCTGTGGTTGCAAACCAAGAGAGGCCAGACGAGCCACCTCTGCTTGGCCCTCTGCCCCAAGTTTCTTGTGGATGGCCTCGTAGTTGTTCTGGATGACATTGTGGTTGTGAGGGACAGTCTTGCTGCGGAGATCCCAATAGTCGTTTTCATGGTTCTTGGCACATGAACAGTGGCCCAAAATCTTGAAGGCACATCCAACTTGCTTATTACGTGATTCACGAGCCCAACAGGAGTCCACGGTGGTAGTGTCTTCTCCAGCCAGTGAGCAGGCAAGGTAAATGTTCTTCCCCACCTTGGATTTTGAGACCGCCAGCCGATAACCATGCTCGGTGGCCCATGTGGACACAAATTTCTTCAGATCGTCAACACAGGTGAACAGGTATTCAGTTGGAGGGTCCATGGGCTCTACAAAATTAATTCCCATGAGCATCCATTGGAAACAGTATGATGAATCAATGAGGCACTGACCTCCCACAGAATAGTCAAACAATCTGACGTCCTCACTGGTCAGTAGGGCTTTGGGCAAAGCATTTCCATCCGGGTGATTTGGGGCCATCAACAAGTTGTTGGTGTGGTGCGCAGATGCACTGGGATCTGTACAACAAAACATTGGTAAGAACACCGCAAAGGACTTTTCTGAGTGAAACCTACAATCACCTTGGGGATTTTCCTCAGTCATTGGAGAGGGAACAGACATTTCCAGGGGGATTGGGGAGGGAAGAGACATTTCCTGGGGGGTTCTTGCAGGAGCCAGGACTGCAGACAGTACCACAGTTGTTGTAGAGTTGGAACCACCTGATTCATCAATAAATAGTCAGCTCCCGATAAAGCAACTTTACCAGAGAACCTAAGACCCACCTTGAGCTTGATCCTCATTGGTTTGGGTGGGAAAAGAGGGAGCAGGCAGGACATTTGCAGAAGGCAGGAAATCTGGGGGAAAAGCTGATGATTTACAGTTTGTCAGCTCTCAATAAATATACATTACAAGAGAGAGTTAGACCTACCTTGAGCAGTATTGTCAGTCATTTGAGGGACAACCAAGGAAGCCAGTGGATCAATTGATGTAGGTAGTTGCGCTGATGGGGCAGGCGGACTTAAAGAGTCAAGCAGAGAATTGATTTTGACAGCGGATTGGTTAGTGTGGTTGTCCCAGTAGTATGTGGGCTGGTTGACGGACGGGTTGCTGGGTATTGATGGTGGGTTTTGGATTGGTTGGGGGGCATGCCAGTTGTTGGAGTACATTTCCTGCTGTAATGTATAGGAGGTAGGTTGATTGGGTTGGTGGGTGGGAGGATTGTTTGATGCCTGTTGAAGGGTTATTGGTGGATTGTTGTAGTTGGAAAAGTTAGGATTGAGTTGGCCGGTGACTGGAAGGTGATGAAAGGCTGTACTGTTGCTATAGGAGGCAGTTTGGGATGATTGGTGGGGGGGGAGGTTGTTGTATGGGTTGAAAGATGGTATTTGGTGCCCCATATGGGGTGCAGGTTTCCCGTGATTTGGGATTGGAAAGGCCATTGGGTTTGACGGGTATGCGGGGTGGCCATGGTTGGTGAAGCTGGGGTGTTGGTGTGTAGGATTATGTGTGATTGGGGGTATTGAGGATGCAACAGCATTGTGTAGGTAATTGGGGAAGCTGGGGAATTGATCAGACGTTTGAGGAGGGATGGTGGAGTTGTGCGGGGCATGGAACCAAGGGGGTTGCCCAAATGGGACTGGTGGTTGCGGCTGATGGAGGCAGGAGGAAGGACTGTGTGAGCCAGTTATTTAAGTAGAAGCATTGGGAAGTGTTTACATACATGCTGTGCCAAGTGAGACTGGGTGACACTAGGCTGACCACTGGCATGCATTATTGCATTAGGGTATTGGGGGTGCGGCTGATTGTGGACGCCATATGGGCTGGGAGATACGTGGTAGTAGGAGGGGTTTTGGCCTGGCTGAGACATTTTCTGCTGTAAATAACGGCCAGAGTGAGTAATTTTGGATGATATTTACTTTGATAGACATACACTTACACTGCTGGAAGGTAATAAAAGTTGATGCAAAGAATACTTGCTGATATCTGTGCGTTCAGAGGAACAAGAAGAAATAATCAGCTGGCATGAAAATAATAATAATGAAGATGTGGAGAGATTAATTGGATCTGAGTGGAAGAACATCAAGTGCTGGTGTGCCCGTCCGGGTCTTGGACAAGGGGAATGGGGCCATAGCATGTCAACCTTGGGTGGCTGGGAAGGGCCAAAAGGGGCCGAGTGGCCACTTTTCAAGGATTGACAGCTGGAATGAGGCTTCCTACAGTTGGCTCCTTTTGGCCAGTCATAGTGGGCCCTGTTGGCCCCTTTACTAGGCCCTTTGGGGCTTGTCCCACTGTCAATACAGGGCCTAATGGGCCCTGTTTAAACATTTAGTTTTTTTTATCATTATCTTTTTTTTTCTTGTTTTATTTATTTTATCTTTATTTGTATTTTATTTTATTTTTATTTTTATTTTATTTTATTTCATTTTATTTTATTTTTATTTTATTTTTATTTTGTTTTCATTTTATTTTATTTTTATTTTATTTTTATTTTATTTTTATTTTATTTATATTTATTTTTATTTTATTTTTATTTTTATTTTATTTTTATTTTTATTTTATTTTATTTCATTTCATTTCATTTTATTTTATTTATTTTATTTTATTTTATTTTATTTTATTTTATTTTATTTTATTTTATTTTATTTTATGTTTATTTTATTTTATTTTATTTTATTTTATTTTATTTTATTTATTTTATTTTATTTTATTTTATTTTATTTTATTTTATTTTATTTTATTTTATTTTATTTTATTTTATTTTATTTTATTTTATTTTATTTTATTTTATTTTATTTTATTTTATTTTATTTTATTTTATTTTATTTTATTTTATTTTATTTTATTTTATTTTATTTTATTTTATTTTATTTTATTTTATTTTATTTTATTTTATTTTATTTTATTTTATTTTATTTTATTTTATTTTATTTTATTTTATTTTATTTTATTTTATTTTATTTTGTTTTATTTTATTTTGTTTTATGTTTTTTTCTTTTATTTTATTTTATTTTCTTTTATTTTCTTTTATTTTATTTTATTTTATTTTATTTTCTTTTATTTTATTTTATTTTATTTTATTTTATTTTATTTTATTTTATTTTTTTTTTTTTTTTTTTTTTTTACAAGGGCATAGCCCCCAATTTTGGGGATTGGGGAGGGAGGTTTAGAAAAGGGGGCTTGATGAGAAAGGTGCACAATATTTTATTTGTGGAATATAAGAACAAAGATAACATTTCATGTTGAAATCAGAAAGCAATGAAATTATGAAGCAAAAAAAACAAAAAGGATGAGAACTAAAAATATTAATATAACTATCGCCTCTGTACATTTGAAAGAACCTCTTTATAAACAATATTTGATGTTTCATATGAAGGAAGGCCAGATTCAGGTTGAGGGACTACTACCTTTGTAGTACGGCTGGACTTACTTCGTGACAATGCAACATAGAGTTGTCCATGACTAAATACAGGATCATGAAGTACAATACCAACATTTCCAATTGTCTGACCTTGAGATTTGTTTATAGTTAGTGAGAAAGCCAGATTTACAGGGAATTGTTTCCGTATGAGCTTGAAAGGCAATCCAGACTCATCAGGGTCTGATATGAAGGGAATGTGTGGTATGGCCACCAAGTTGTTGACTCTATTTCCAGAAATTACCTTTGCATAAATAACATTTGGGCCCAGGTTTTCCACAATCAATCTAGTCCCATTACAAAGTCCCATTGTTCAATCAAGGTTCCTCAGAATTATGATTGGGACACCCCTTTTCAAGTTCAGAATGTGAGGTGGAAAGCCTGAAATTGTTAGACTATTTATGTATTCCTGCAAGTATAGGTTTTGGGGGTCATCTTTCACTGAATCATAGCTTGTGTAAGTCCTGCCTTCTGATGGAATATCTTGCAAGATCCTAGAATTTATATGGTACCTTCTCCGTTCCCAACAGATAGTAAAAATTGCTGAAAGTGAGGATCCCCAGCTGCACGCATGTTGATGGACAGACGAATGATGTTCTGGGAGAAGTGTCTCCAGCAGTGAGAGTTGACAATGCTAGCATTAACAATTTGAGGACGTGATCCCTTCCTCACAACTGGCAAAACCTGACGGAAGTCTCCCCCTAGGACCATTACCTTTCCACCAAATGGTAGATCTGAGTCCATCAAGTCTTGGAGTAATCTATCAACTAATTCAAGTGCATGCCTGTGTGTCATTGGGGCTTCATCCCATATTATCAACTTTGATTTCTTGAGGACATCTGCTTTTTGTGAGTTTTTGGCAATAGAAGAAACTGAATGGTGTGATAGCCTGGGAGGAATTCCAAAGGTGAGATGAGCAGTCCTTCCATATGGCATGTTCATGGCAGCAATCCCTGTAAGATAGAAACAAAAATTAGTTGGAATATGTATGTTCAAATTGTCATGAAAATGATTCTTACCACTACCGGCACATGCAATAGCAATCCTTTGAGTTGATCTTACATGTGCAAGTAAGCAATTGTATAGGAAAGTTTTTCCAGAGCCACCAGGCCCATCAATAAAAAAACATTGTGGATGTTCTGAATTGCAGGCACGGAGAATTTGATCAAAGGCCAACCTCTGCTGCTCGTTAAGTTGATTTACATTATCAATTTGACTTTGATCCACATTGAAGCTTGACCGCTCTTCATCCAACATCCAATTTCTTATTAGGTGGTTACTTCCAGCTGAAGGATTATATCTTGGAAGATCAGGAAATGATAAATCAATCCGCTGCAGACCATTCTGGAGTAGAATTGGATTGATTACTTCAATGATCTGGTTTGTCATTAGGGCATCATCTTGACAGCCTTGATGGATCCAATCTTCTGTCATGGAATTGTAAGAAAAATTCCATAAGCGGACAGGGTTTGAAGGTTGACATGTTGCCAATAGGATACCAAATAGTCTTCTCAAGTAAGATGAACCCATTGAAGAATCAGCTTCTGCCATCGTTTGTTCCAAATAATGATCATTTTCCAAGAGACCCCTTGCTAAAGCAGCTGAACGAAAACTTTCATGAATAGTGCCGTGAAAAGTTCTGAGATCTTCAAAGGAAGTAGATCCACAGACATGATTCAACAATAAACGTAAATACCATCTTTCTGGGTCTGATGGAAATACAGAGTAAATCCTTCCTATTGAGTTACCGTGTTGCCTTGGCTTCCATTCTTTTGTCCTGGGATGCCATGTGTAATACCTAGGGAATTCCGAGTATTTCAATAACCTGGCATGTGGATCAATTCTGTTTCTTGCAAAGTAACCGGTGAGCATTGTATAACCTTCTGAAGCCCTTTCAACAATGTTTTGCAATGATTCATCTTGAGGGTATGTTACTTGATGTTGATTGGGCAAATGTATGTCCAATCTGTTGACCAATGGGTAGGTGGAAGATAGTTCAAAAGAGAATATCCTCCAGCAAGCTTCAGGAGCGGCAACCCAGTGTGAGTCCCTGAATCTATTGATCTCATCAATACTTTCCCCAACATCCAGAACTACCTGATCATTTCCCTTGTATATATATTTGTAAAGATACTTGACTGCGGATATTTCTGCACAAATTTCAACATTTATATGGCACTGATATGTTGCTGAGAGGTAGGAATTGTAAGGCACCACCCAACAATTGTCAATTATGAAGTTGTTCTGACCCCTACGTATTGTATTTCCATCTTGACGTCTTCTATACTGTGGGTAGGAGTTTTCATTGAATGAAGATTCAGAACAAAATTGTTTTGGGTACTTCTTTGAGAAAACACCATTGACCATGCATGGTGCATTGGGGTTGTAAGGTCCACAGGGTCCATGGATCATATGTCTTGATACAGCTTGGTAAAGAGCTGGATTGGCGAGCTGATCTGGAATTTCTGCAGTCACAATTTGATCAATTTCTTCAGTAGTGTGGGGTATATACTGAGATTCTAGGATGACTAAGATATGGGCATGAGGTAAGCCCCTCTTCTGAAACTCTATGACGTGCGTGCGACCTTTTATTTTGCCAAGAATCCCATCTTTGTAGATTTGATCACAAATTTTCTTCATCTTTGAGTTGAATACACGTGTCACAATGTCAGGTCTGTCCTGTGCTGACTGTCCAGGAAGAAGGTTTCTTTGTATTTCAATCCAATTGGGGCTGCAAGTTACTGTTATGAACAGGTTTGGTTTTCCCAATGTCTGAACTAAAGCCATTGCATCTTGGAACCTTGCCTTCATATCACGTGGGCCTCCAATGAAAGATGTGGGTAAAACTACTCTTCTACCTGATAAAGAAAGAAACAAATGGAAGAGAGTGTGGAGTTTCAATTCAGTGAGAAATATTTGTGGAGAAATCATACCTGATTCATTACCCATTTCTGCACCATTTTCATAAGCATCCACAACACCGTAAAATTGGTCCACACGGAAATCAGATTGGTTCAGCCTAATATATAGCAACCTTTAAGTCTCTATCTTCACATATTGATCTACACAATATTTCTGGAAAAGTCTACCAGCCCAGTGTAGAAGAGAATAGTCTCCATTGTGGAAGGCCAACTTGTAAGCATAATAGTTCATGGCAGTTGCAAGTGGCATTTCCTGCTTGAGTTCAGGACTCCAACCAAGATCTCCATTTGGATGTAATAGAACATAATGGAGAGGATCATATTTCCTGTCTAATTCAGATATTCTTGAAAGGGATTGGCCACGATACTTGATGATAACGTCTCTTGTGGCTGTTGTCAAAGGGTCATTGCCTTCAAGGTAAGAAATGTCAGAGAATGACCACTTGGTAGCATGACCACTTGGTGAAAGTGAAAATGAAAATGAAATACCTTCTACCCAGACAGCTGCAATTTGGTCCCCTGTTGGGAGGTTATAAACTCTTTGGTCCACATTTGTTGCTGTTTCTGTAAGCCTTATTGAGCGGTTTGGAGTGATTTCAGATGCTACACGCTCAAACCGGCGTATGAGAGGATTACACCGGTGGAGGATTGCTTGGATCCTTGCCATCAGCTCTGGGAGAAGATGTTTGTCAGCTTTCTGTACTCTAATCCACTTATTATGGCGTGTACAGTAAGGACTAAAAAATAACTTACACTTTAAAAAGTGTAATAAGGCAATTTCTAATAAGAACAATTACTTAAGTGTTATAAAACACTAAGTATCAAAAAAAACAGGTTCTAACCCTGCTGCCAAAACTTCTAATAAGGGATTTAAATCCTAGAAGGGCTAACCAGACTTTGTACACGGTTCTTCCAATCCAATTAAAAGTGTTTAATTGATTGGGGGGGGTTTTGGTTGAGGAATTTTAACTAAAGAAGATAGTATATAAATAAAGGCCAGTCCTCCTTACTTACAGGAGAAGGTGAGCGCCTTTGTAGCTTATAATAAGTTATCTATGTATGTTAAAATTGATGGGGAGTAATCTTCATTTTAGTGAAGAAAACTCCTTCTTAAATAATAGAATAAATATTATTTCACAAGCTTCTTTTTGAAGCAGTGATCAGGGCAAGATCACAAGGGGGAACTGAGCACCCTGTTCGTGATCTGATGTGAAATATGGTGTCATTCCTATGTGGAATGACCCCATAATTATTTCACAATGAATGGCTTAGTGGGAAATAATTATTTCAACATTAAATAATTATTTCACTAAGATGTGCTTGCGAATAAATTTTCTAGGGACTAAGGCTTGAAAAGGCGCTTGCCCTGAGTGATCAGTAATGTAAAATCACATGTACTTATGTATTTAATACATACTACATAAGTTATACAATTAAATACATATGTAATCTTATAGTATATATTACTATGGGTTATGCTGGGATTTTCCAGGATTTTCAAGGAAAAAACTATGCCCATAAATGGTTCTTTATCCATTTATTGCGTGTTTGAAAATTGATTTGCCAAGGATTTTCCTTAATTAAATTTCCTTGGATTTTTTGATAAAAAATAGATATAATTTTTGAATAATTTTACTATCATATTTTTACATGTGGTTATGATTGTGGCTTATACACAGAGCCTTATGTATCAACCAGATATTTCTAGGCTTGTTCTTAACTGTTACACTATATACCAATTGTTGAAACAGTTGAGTATAATTTCTATTATAACCAGAAAATCTAGTAAAATAAATAAAGTAAAAAATAAAATAAAATAAATAATAATATACTTAAATATTATTAATTATTCAGCTTGCAGTTTCAAGTGTTACATAATGTATGTAATATATTGGTGGCTGACAATGTTGACCATGAAAATGATGATTTTCAAAGTCATTTGCATTATCATATATGTAGAGCTGCAAGAATTTTGGGACTTCTTGAGACATTGGGATCAAGCTGCCAATGTTGTGGTGAATTGTTCCCTTCACCTTGAAAGTATAAATACCTTGGCCTTGGTTGTTCAAAGCAGCTCTTGTAGCACAATTTATACCAAGTGAAGTAAATGCAAAATTGCTATTTATCAACCATATGGATCTTATCAGTTGATTTCCTTGAGGTGAGTGGTCTTGAGTTGCATCTTTGAAAAGCTGGAGTAAATCTGGAGGAGGGGGTGGTTGATTTATGTTGATCCTCCCAGAGCGGCAGCAGAGGGCATTGGTCTCTCCTTGAAATAGTATGGCCTGGCATAATTGACATTGCCTCTCTCTTCTCAGTGTGTGTGGTCTGAAAGTTGGATCCTCTCTCCAACCCCATGCAACTGGCCTGCAAAAATTGATCTGGGGGATGTTGTCAGCTACATAGAATTCATTTTCATTCAATACAGGACGGTCATCCAAAACAACACCTGAAGGATTATCAAATCCAATCTGGGACAAATGGCAATCAACCTGATTTAGAACCTGTTCCAAATTGGTTTCTGGAATATCATCCTCCAAGTGTGGTGGTTGCTCTACAGGAGGAAGGTTTGAGGAGTTATCATAGTTGGTGTAGATATTAATCTGATTGTTGGGAGAAAGATTTTGGGAATGGACCAAGTTGAAAATGGAAACTCTTGAGGGTTTGTATTGAGTTTGATGAATTCTATTGGTCTGATGGGTAATTCCGCGGTGGTTCTGAGACATCAATTGAGTGATTTGAGACAATGAATGCCTTTGTGATGGGATATGATGTTGATTCAACTGGATTGGGGAGTGAGTTTAATGGTAGTTTTGATGGGAAGTAAGTGAATGGATATGATGAGATCTCTGATGAGAAACTGGGGATGGTAGTTGATAAGATAATTGCCGGGACATTGGGGATGGAACTTGATGAGAGATTGGACGGGACCTTGAGGATTGAAGTTGGTGAGAGATTTGGTGAGAATGTTGAGAGAATTGATGGGAATGTGGATGGTGTGTTTGAGGGTCATTGTGTAGCTGCTGAAGATGGGAAGGGTGATGATTATTGATTAAACTACCTTGGAAGTGCTGATGACTTGGAGAATTGTGAGAGTTGAAAAAATAAGAATGAGGTACAGGAGAGGATGGATGGTGAAAATGATTGGGGTTAGGGGTGGTGGGAAGATTGAGTTGAGAATTCAATTGCCTTTGCCAAAACCTAGCATTTCTTTCCCTGTTGTATGATCTTCTGAGTTCATCAATATTCAAGTTCATTGTAGATTAATGTTGTAGAATAATAGGAGCTGAAAAGTAGAATGCAATAAGAGTATGTGGTAGGTAATCAGATTATTACTTTTAAGAATGATGGTTGTGAAAGTGGGATATTCGTTGGGGGGAATGGAAGATTTCAGGTGAAGAAGAGCTCTATTTATGTCTGGGGAAGGGTAGCAGCAGTTTCAGTTTGATTAATTAGTTGTTGGTAGCAACATTAATTTGACTTGGTTGCAAGCAACAGTCTACAAAATTAGTTGTTGGTAGCAACATTAATTTGACTTGGTTGCCAGCAACAGTCTAAAATATGTGTACCTTGGTTGGTAGCAACATGATTGGTTGTTATAATGATATTGGTTGTTAGTAACAGTATTGGTTGCTTTAGTGAAGAAAAAAACAACCAAAATAGTATGTAAAAAAACAGAAAAAGAAAGAGCAAAAAAAAAGAGGAACAAAAGAAAAAGAATACAACTCATGCAAAAACAAAGCAAAAAAAACAGAGCAAAAAAAAGGAAAAACAAAAAGCAAAAAACATAATCAAAAAGAAAAAGTGAAAAAAAAGGGAAAAAGGGAAAAAAGGGAAAAAAAAGGGGAAAAAAAGGGGAAAAAAAAAAAAAGGGGAAAAAAAGGGGAAAAAAAGGGGAAAAAAAAGGGGAAAAAAAGGGGAAAAAAAGGGGAAAAAAAGGGAAAAAAAAGGGGAAAAAAAGGGGAAAAAAAGGGGAAAAAAAGGGGAAAAAAAAAGGGAAAAAAGGGAAAAAAAGGGGAAAAAAAAAGGGGAAAAAGGGGAAAAAAAAAGGAAAAAAAAAAAAACCAGAAAAAAAAAAAGCTGAAAAAAAACAAACCCCGGGAAAAAAGAAACAAAAACCCCCCCCCCGCCAAAAAAAAAAGTGAGCCAAAAAAAAACCCCAGTGCTCAGAAAAAAAGCTGAAAAAAAGCCGAAAAACATAAGCAAACAAACAACAAAAAAAAAAATCAAAAAAAAAGCCAAGAAAAAAGCGAAGAAAAAAAAGCAAAAAAAAAAATCAAAAAAAAAAGCAAAAGAAAAGAAGAAAAAAAGTGAAAAAAAAGCACAAAAAAAGAGCAAAAAAAAAAAAAAAAAAGGAAAAAAAAGGAAAAAAAAGTAAAAAAAAGGAAAAAAAAAAAAAAAAAAAAAAAAAAAGGAAAAAAAAAGGAAAAAAAAAAAGGAAAAAAAAAGGAAAAAAAAAGGAAAAAAAAAAGGAAAAAAAAAAAAAAAAACAAAAAAAAAAAAAAAAAAAAAAAAAGGAAAAAAAGGAAAAAAAATCAATTAAGTTTCTTTAATGTCGCCCTTGGCGTTAGAAACTGAACAGGTCATGTCGCCCTCGGCGTTAGAAACTGTACAACGTTGTCAGGGTTTGTTTGGCTCGCAAAGGCCATTTCCTTAGTTATATGTAGATTTTGTTTAATCTTACAGGGGCACGGGGGGCTCGCGGGGGCTCGCGGGGGCTCAGGGGAAAAAATGAAAAGTACCCACTTAGGGGTTTGTCTGGTTGTTCCGTGTCGGGTCGGTTGGCTGGCTTGCTCGGATCGGGTCGGGTGGGTCGGCTCGGCTCGGCTGGGTTGGTGTGGAGGAGGGGGGGTTGGCTGTGAGGTGGGGGGGGGGGAAGTGATCGAGGATGAGGAGTGAGGTAGTGGTTGCGGTTGAAATCCGCTGGGGGGGAGGGGGGGGAGGGGGCGGGGGGGGTGCTTATGTCATGCGTACACACTGGTGTACGCATGACATCATCATGTATATAGGTAGGGGGGGCACGCCCCTTCCTATATACATAGGTTGGCGGTGTGCTGATCTATGTGTATGGGCAGGGGCGTGCCCCCTGCCTATATACATAGAAAGGGCGTGCAAACCGCATGCCCTTTCTATGTATATAGGCAGGGGCACGCCCCTGCCTATACACATGAAAAGGGTGTGCGACCCGCACGCCCTTTTCTGAACGGGGCGTGCAAACCGCACGCCCTGTTCTGAACAGGGTGTGTGACTGCACGCCTGTAGATGGGCGTGCAGCCCGCACGCCCATCTACAGGCGTGCTGACACCCAGGGGTGGGCGTGCAGCCCGCACGCCAATAAACAAAAGGCGTGCGGGCAGCACACCTTTTTTTTTATTGGCGTGCAATGGGCGTGGGCGTGCGCCCATTGGCGTGCATTTATCAATGCCCCTGCTATTCAAGACTTTCCAAAGCCAGTGCCAGCAAGAAGAAAGGTATTGCGGCCTTTGACTAGATTAAGAACAGTTTCAGTTTGCAAAGGCTTTGAGGGCTGACCATAGAACTCCAGGGAAACATTTTCAATGTGGGTCTTCAAATCTGCATCATTCTTTTTGTAAACCTTCTTATAGACATTGACACCTGTTGGAGTCCACACCCTTCGAGGCATAGGAAACCTTGTCTGGCTTGATAATTGTGTAAGCATTCCTTTGTTGAGGCAACTGATTGACTTAAATTCTGAAGGAACATTGACGGGGCTAATTCTATAAGTGTCAAGAATGTTGTATGGCTGGACTTAGGCAATTTCTCAAGTTTTTACAGTTTTCCAATCACTTACAGAATATCCACTTGTAACTCAAGTGGCTGGATTTTTATCCAGTACAGCTCCCGCCTTCCAGAGCAGAATCCATAACCCATATTTCCTGAAGAAGTGGGACCTCTACTGCTGGGTGAGGGCATAAATTACCCTCTGGTGTAACTCCTTCAATCTTGGGATTACATTGAACCTGAGATTCTAAGCTAACTGAGACTGTTCACCTCATTGTCTCATGGTTTGTGTGTTTGGCGCAATGTGTGTTTCATTCCAAATTTTGGTCAAAAGCCACAATTTTTCCAAAGCTCTCACGCAGCTGAACCCCGATAACTTATAAGCCTCCCATTGGGAATGGGAGATGCTCCGCATCGGGGTGCTCTGCACCCCCGGTCCCGGGAGGCTTAGTTAAGTCAGTGCTAGCCCTGGCGAGACCCCGGGGCTCAAACGGTTGCCCGGAGGTGATCCCACAGCCTGTACACTTGAGCTGTACAGGCTGTATAGACACCTGTGGCTGAAAGTCCAAAACTTGTTTTTTGAATTTTCAGTCTCGCGAGCCCGCAAGCTTTTCTGTGTTGGCTGTATTTACGCAGCGTAACGAATCCAAAGAGGCTTTGAGCCTCCGGTTGGCGCCCTATCAACTATCGCTCCATCGCGCTCCTGTACCGGCATGAATCCGTTGTCTTCCGGTGAGCGTTGCCAGAAGACAGAAAGATTCCAAACAAACCTTCCTCTCAATGATCATCAGTTCCGAAAGTAGAAACGCTTTCCAGTCCCCTTCGGCGTGTATAAATATGTGCGCACAATCAAGCTGAAATCCCCTATCTTTGTTTAAAGCTTTAACACTACTCTCCAGAGCTGAATTTTTCAAGTACGAACAAAACATAAATCGACAAACTCAACCTTCAGGCGCGCAGAAATCCAATCTGATCTATGCCACCCTCGATGCTTTTCTGATCTTTATCAAACTAAAACTAGTGAAGACAATTGGTTGCGATTCTTTTCGCCCTTAGCTTTATGTTCTAGACAGCAGATGAATGCTAATGTTTTGTCTCTTCATATTTCCACCAGATAGGTTATAGATTACGAAATAGCCCAGGACCATGTTGGATCAAAGATTATTTCCCCTAATTCTAATTTTGACCTTCGCGGGTCAGTGAATAATTCCTTCTTGACATCCACCATTCATGATCAATCGCTCAAGAAACTAAAACCATTTCAAATGTTGGCCGCGCATCCCCCCCTTCAAAAAAATAAGCATACATGGTTCAGTGCGACCTCCCGTGTTATCTGACCGGACAAAAATCACTCCCGAGTGATGTCATACCGCCCCAAGATGTGAAATGTCTAGATGTAAGTTGTCGAAAGCGTCTTAATCAGGCAAGTCGCTTCGTATGTATTGATCCAAACTGGGTTGTTTGTAGACGAAAATTTTTCTGGATATTCCGGACGTTACAGTCGCCAACAAAAAATACGTAGGTCATCAAAGCTCCATCAGCACCTCGTCTGATTCAATTGATTGATTAATTGATGGTATATCTTGCAATTATCATTACCAGTCCGAGATCGACTTCCAAACTAAAGGAAAAGGTCTCACTCCAGCTGGATTCGCATTAGCAACCTTCACTGCTGGCGGTGGGAATACCGCGGAGTCATTGCAAACAGCCAGCAAGCTATACACGGCTGTTAATGCAGCTTTGAGAGACAGAAACAACATAAGCATATTGGAGGGGTTAAAAGTGTGAGTCATCTAGCCGCCTTTCGGATATTCAGTCAAGATTTGCCTTAGCTGAGGAATGCTTCACCTATGTGTAGCGTTCAATTTTTTATTGGGAGCCAAATGGGCGCGCTCCAAAGAGCCCAAGGCACAAGAGATGAGATACGAAACTTGAAAAAGGTTAGCATTGAGATCAATTTTTGCGGCACAGACCGCAAAAAGGCTGCTGAGGCGATCTTGCTGATTTGGCTTCTTTCTTTGGGGTAAAATAGACCATCAAGAACTGTGGAAGGTGCACAAGCGAGGAGCGCCAGAAACTCCAAGATATGCTCGCAGCAGCACAAGCAAATATCCATTAAAAAGAGATGTTCGGTGAAGATAATCACTCACAGATACTAGAAGATATCTTCTCAACCATCAATCTTGGCTAGAAATGAAGGTATCACTCTCGATCATTTACTGCGGTAAACGCATACATCCATTACTATGAAGGAGAGTTCGTACCATTACTTAATCACTAAAACATCATAGACTCAAAATTCCGATTTCCGATCAAAATGGACAAGATGATACAGGTATCTACAATAGCATGTAATCTAGAAAAAACATGACTGCTTTCTGTTTCAAATTTGTGATATATCTTTGCAGCAATGAGAGATACGGACACCAAAAAAGGATTTCAGAACTCTAGGGCAGTAGTATTTTCCGCCAATGAATTGCATGTTGGCACCTCTGCTACTTGCAGAGCCAACTGTGGTGCTCAAGTGGCAGACTGAGTCAGAAATGCAAAAGAATGGATCACTTCCCTAGCTGTTGCTCAAATAGCTTGCTTAAGGAAGAAGTTTCTAAACCTTACCTGCTAGTGACCCCTTGATCCCACATGATTTTCACCAGCAATTTAATTTTGAACCGTCCTTATAAATTATGAATCTTGGACATCAGGAAGTCCTCTTGTGGATGACTTCCCCTGAAGTCTTCAGCCTTTGCAGACAACAGCTTGGAGCTACAAAATGAATCAAAATGGCTGATAAATGTTTTCACAAAAGCTCCAAATCTAATTCTTTAGGGTTTATAGATCTCAATAAGCTTTTCTTGACATTTAATGGGCATAGTGCATTTGGCAGCTTGATATAGCTAATTTCAGAAAATTCTTCAAATTGTGCAACTTCCAACCAATATTTGGGATGAAGCTATTAGCTAATTTCAATACAGTTTAATACTTTTTGGTCACCCTGGAGCCAACCCATGAGAATGTGGTCAAGCCAATGATGGGTTTCAAGCCAGTGCATCACATCCCTACTATTGAGCAGTGTAATTTCTTGTGGGGGGGGGGGGGTGGGGGGCGTGGCAGTGGTCAAGCTTACAGGAATTTTCTTTTCAAAACATTCTCTCCAAAAAACATGTTTTCAATGGCTTGATTTAGAAAGAGGCTCTCAAATTTGTTTGTTGCTGAAACACCATCTCAATCATTTTGCACCCACAAGGAGCATCCAGCCTTTCCTTCTCAATTAACACTTTTGAATAATGGGAAGTTATCAATTTTATTTTCTTAATGATTTTTACCTGAGAAGATGCCAGGGATATAAAGGCTGAAAAACTTTCCCAGCCAGAATGGAATTTACAGTGCCTACTATCCTGCAAGGTAGATATAGCAGTTCCCAAAAAGCTATCTACATGAGACTGCTTAAAAGAATTTCAAAAACCCACATGCTGTAGAAATCCTCATTCAAGTCAACATGGTTGTAGCACTGCAAGAAAAACTGTCTCAACTACCTACAGTTGAGCCAATTTGTTTTTCAGTCTAGTAGATATTGATTCAGTGCTGATTTTTTTCCAGAGAACCTTCAACATTCTTGATTTTGGCCAGTCTAGGGTTTATATGATTAGCCAGGTCAGGCATTCTATAAGGGAGAAAATCTGACATTATTTCCAATCAGTCTGAAAGAATTTCATTTTTTTTACACCTGATATTTTTTTTGGCCATCACCAGGAAAAAAAAGTTGGAACCTCCATGGAGGTGACTTCTCTATATCCCCCACTTATCCCACCTCTATCTACTATGTATCCTTGGTGTGCACCAATGTTATCTCCATGCCTATCTATTATGAATCACCAATGTATAATGATACATCAGAGGAGTTTTCAAAAAAAATTCAAAAGATCCAATTGTTTTTATAGAAATTTCTGAGGCAAGAAATTCTTTTTATTACAACCAATGTTTAATCAATGACAGCTCATAATAAAATCAAACAAATTATAATTTGTGAAATGGAGACTATAGTTTGATCTTGGATGAAAATTATATCCAACCATGGTTTATCTATTACTAAAGTTCTTGGAAAACATGACCATAGAACTCTGAAATAAGCCAGTTATATTTGAAAAGTGCATACATCACCCCAGGAGATCCACCACCCCCACTGCCAACACCTTGGAAGCTGAATTTCTGATATGCACAAGCTTCAAAATCCAAAAAAAGAACATCAAGTAGCTTGATCAAGTGAAATTCAAGGTTTCAAAAATATTCTTTACAACATGGCTAACATGAACTCCTTGTGGTTTTCAACTCTGGTACAATTGTTGCACAGTCATTCAACCACAACTAATATTTTATTTTGTATAAATTTGATATTTTGGGATTAAACATGGAAATAAAACCAATCTTGATAATCAACTTGAAGTAAACAACATGATTCATTATAAGCCATTTATTGCAAAATTTAAGTTGAAAAATTCAACTTTTCCTGTTGAAAAGGAACAAAATTCGTATTACATATTCCTTGTCTATGTTGAAACCTTGCATTGTTAAGAATGATTCTTTTGTACCCATCAGCTATTCAATTTGAAGCCAATATGGCATTGGTTTCCCCAATTTTTTTACTTCCTCCATGTTCACAAGTTTCAGAAAAGCAGTGATATCATATTCTTTTTCCTTCATCAGATTATTTGTAATTATGGTAAGTGCAAGTTGAACTAAGAACACAAGCGTAAAAATCTCCTATCAAAAAGCATCTATGGAATGTGGGCCTTGAATTCTGCAAAAAATCAACAAAAGATTATTCCATTAATTTTGGTGCCACATTGCACATTCATAAATATGTTATATAGATTTTTCTAAAATCAAATTGAATGCCCTAGTTGGAATCAGGAAACACTTTCCAGGTGTAGGATAATTTTTTCCCCCATGTCAGCCTTAGAGCTAATACCATTAGCCTACAAGTCTTCCTTACACACATTTTTAGACCAAAACTTAATCATATCTTTTACAGTTTTGAACTTAAAATTGTTTTGACTTCAGATTCTGTTTTCTCATCATATTTTAGCCCTAGTTACAACTGAGCATTTTCCCTATATCTTACTCCTTCACATAATAATGAATTACTGGTGAATTTATTCTATATATTGTTACGCTGTGTTTCAGATGCAAGCTGACCACAAGCCTGCACTTCTTATGTCATCAAAATATGAAAATTTTCGAGTCTGAGTATCCTCTACACCCCAGAAGATACACAGACTCCAGAATACTACACAACAACCACACACTTCAGAAAAAGGACTTCAACCAGTTGAACCCAGCAGCTTCCTCAACAAGATTTTGGAATATTAAGTAAGGCTCCTCACTTCTCTGATTACTTCCCAGTCCAGCTGTCATTTAATCAACCAGTGAGTCCCTTCTTCTGCAACTTCATCAACTCCTCCCAAGTCCTTCTTCTCTAGTCTGTCTGTTCTGTCTTATCCTCCCCCCTTTCCCTCTTCCTACTAAGTCACTTCACTGGCACACCAATATTGGTATAACTCTATAGGATAAAGTCCTGCTTTATAAAGCTTCTCATAAGACCAGATTAATTGATCACTCCTAGATCTTGTCCCCTTGCATTTTTGTTGATTTTATCAGGGAAAATCAACCAGGTTTCCATCTAAGGATCCTTGTGTCAGTTTCTTTTGACCAGAAAAAGATTGGCTGGTGTTCAGTTTCCTTTGACCAGGCTCCTTCTCCCAGTTTCATTTGAGGAAGAAGAGGCAGAACCTCAGTTGGCTGCTACCCAGATCATTTAAGATCTTTTCATTACCTTTTCTTAAAGTGTGTTATTTTTCCCACTAAGCAATTTATTGCTTACTTTCCCCAATCCCTTGTGTTCTGTTGTCACTCAACAGACACAGGCTCACACCCCACATATGTTAATATCCATTTGAGAATCACCATTTCAACCTCCTATTAATTCAATATAGACTATATCTCTCATTTCTGTCTCAATAAATTTCAACCTAACACATAATTTAATTTAGACACAACAAGATTTCAGGTGGGGATCAATTTCTTTTTTGATTCTCTCTTCAAATCTGCTTAAATGTATCCCTGTCAAGTCCCAAAAATAATTGTAAGAGAAAAGATGTTATTGATCCTAATGAAATTTGGCCATTCAATTACATGAGAATTTTTAAATATCCACAAAAACAGCTTAAGTCATTTACTTGGAAGCTTCCCGCATGGAAAAGCCCTCTTGGGTATCAAATCTCCGGTATAATTTCAAGGTGTTGTTGAAATATGTATACCATCCTGTTTTGGTGTTACTGCTCTGAATCCTAGATTATCCTTAGATGATACTTTAGATAATTTTCAAAAACCATGTCAAGTCCTCCGGTAAGTTATGCAAAATTACTGAGAAAGAGCAAGAAATTGAAAATCATGATGATTGGCTTGATGATATATTTCTTACCATATCTCTTACCAATTAATTCTGGAAGCCTTCTGATCTCACCTCCTATCATCACACTCTTTTTTTCCAACTAAGACCCCAGATTACTTATTATCAAAGAATGGTTGACACTGGTCTTGTATTTATAGATTACCTTCTCAGCTTCCATCTGTCATTTTACAATATCAACTTTGGTTAGAAATGATTCACATGATTTGAAAAATCTCATTCTTTTTCCATGAATAATCAATAAATTTTGGATTCAAACAAAACAATTTTGCCATATCCTATGATCTTATGTCAAACCCCAATCTTAATTACCCAATTACTCATAAGCCGGCCAGGATTTTCTGTTGTAGATTAAGCCCGCCGGGCTTAAACAGAACCCTTGATTTTCCTTGTTTTCCTGCACATACAATATTTTTTTTAGTTCAAGCATCCTTAAGCCCGCCGGGCTTAATATCAATGAATTTTGGATTAAAACCAAACAATTTTGATGTATTCTATTATTTTATGTGGGACCCAATCATAGTTACCTAGTGACGCACAAGCCCACCAGGAATATCTTTTTTAGATTAAGCCCGCCGGGCTTAAAAACACCCCTATGCGTCCTTGTTGCCCTACACTCAAAGTCTTTTAGTCCAAGCATTCTTAAGCCCGCCAGGCTTAATATCAATCAATCTGGATTCAAAAAAAATTGTCCAGATTCTATGATTTTATGTGTTTCCCAACACTTATTTAATTGGTGAGACATAAAACTGCCACGATTTTCTGATATAGATTAAGCCCGCCGGGCTTAAATCCTAACTGAGCTTGTCATTTTTGGCCTGACCCTCAATTTTTTTTGGTCCAACCATCCTTAAGCCCGCCGGGCTTAATCACTAAGATGAAGCCCCAGCTCATAATTATACTTTTATGCTACAGTACAAGTGGAAATTTCAGATCTTCCAGGAATTTTTGAAGAGATATTTATCAAGGGAAAATAAAGAGGATGTGGACAGGAATTCTGGATACTAAGACCCGAGTCAGGAGAAAACAAAGAAATACAGTCCGCTAGGTTGCATTGCAGAAAATTACTCATCCAACAAGAATTATTGACCTTGAGGAAATGCACTTAGATGAACAGATATTTTGATTTCTATATAAACATTAGGTTTGAAATTTACAACAACTTTGGGGTCAGATTGTAGGACAGAAGATGGTGGATTACATGCAAATTCAATCTTTATGGGGAGAATTGAGTGACAGGAAGTGAAAGGCGTGATAGATACGGAAACAGAGAAAACAATGAGATATGTGAATGATGAAATTCCAACACTTAGTGAAAATTAAACTCAACTGCAAATTTTTTCATCTGGTTTTTACCTGAATGAAAGGATCTTGAATAACCACATGCAAGCTGCACGCTTCTTGCATGAAGAACCACCCACAAAAATATTTATTTTTGGGTTGATGAAACTTCAATGATTTTGTGTATAAGGCAGCTCAAATATTGCATTAAAATAACTGATTGGACATTTTCAAGGAGAGTGCTTCTCTTTGCACGTGTTATTTTCACTAGCCTTGGGGGGGGGTAGGTTAGATCAAACCCAAGACACTTATTTGGCAGAGACCACATGAGAAAATGATGAATTCAACCCTGCAGTATGATATATTTCGAAACTGGATACATATGAGTGGATTCAGATAGCCAGAAATCAGGCATAAAACATATGTATCCCTCTGCTATCCCTTTAATCAAGTGATTGATATATGTTGGATACAAAGTGGAGACAGCGTGGTGAAATACAAAGACCTTGTTTTCCCTGAAGCAAATCCCTCTCAGGCTTCATAAATTATGATCAACTCTGACAAGAAGTTTTTAAATAAACTTTGAAGGGTTATGTGGGTAATACATTACAACTTTGGTTCACAGAAAACCGCCTGAAAAACCTATCCATTCAATTCACTCAGCTTAGATGATAAATTACAAGATATAAATTCCAGGGTATTCCACTTGAGTTTTAATTTCCCCCAGCACCAACTCTACTATAGTAGAAATCAAGATTCTGACCTCTTTTGAATTTTGAAGAACCGCTAAAAAAAGAGGCACACTCTGAGTGATTTCATGTATGATCCAGTATTTTTGAGCTCTTAATATATTCCAAGGAATGATGATATCTTATGATATTTACAGAAGATTTCACTGTTTGTGGGTTTCAGTTGGTAACTGAAACTCAACATCAAGAATTTAACCTTACAGGTGAAATCCCCAGGAAATTCAATCACAGAGGAATTAAAAATCCCTCGAATCAATTATACATCTGATAAACAGATAAATTGTGCTGGATGAAACATTTTGATTGAGTATATGCTCAGTTGCTTTGATTTTCATATGAAAAATTTAGAGCTGTTCATTTGGATCATAAACCTCTTATTTGATCCATTTGAGACCATGATTGCTGTGAAATTCAAGCACACTAGCTCTTTGGGCCAAGAAATTTAGCTCATGTATTTCATTTCCTCTATCAAAAGTCATCTGCTCTACAGTACTCTTTGGAGTTTACTGTTCAGAAGCAATTTCCAGTTTCAGCCTTCTCTATCAACAGATACACAAACTTCAAAGATTGGATAATAAAACCACCCCATAAGCACCTTGCTTAAATACTCCCATCATCCTCCAGACAAACCACCAATTGTAAAACTTGAATTACATTTTATTTAGGATACTAAATTGGATACCATATCCCATATATACCAAGCAAGACATTGGTTTCAATTTCTTAAGGAAGCTGTTTTATCCTTTGAAGTCATGGTTGATATTACGATCCAGCTGAGCTTGGAGGCCATGATTTGACATAGAGGATACTGTTTGTCCATTGTAACTATTTCCACCAAATTGATGAATCATGGAATTTAATCTCTCAATTTTGCATGGAACAGAGAAACCGCTATTAAGCAGTCCCTGATTGATTAGTAATTTGGAATACCCATAGAATGCATTTGGATAGAGGTACTTCAGTCATATTTTGGAAAATTTGTGACATTTTACTGAAATTTCCAGCTTCAAATTCCATCAGAATCCATGATTAGAAAACCAAACACAGTTTCAGGTCAAAATTGACCAATTTTAACCATTGAAGAACTAAATATGCAGGTCCTGTGGATGATTAGTTGAAGTCCACTCAAATTTAAGCTCTTTTTTCATGGAATTTTCAGGATAAATATAGAATTACGCGTATTAGCTATGATCAATTCACAATAACCATATATTTAATTTATTATCCAGGATTTGGAGTTTGTTGGAATAACTGTTACTAAAATCAAGCTGCATCAGTTTTGACCTGACAGTTGTGAATTGCTTCATTTTATCTTCATTCTTCCCCTCACCATCTTTCACTACAAAGATTGTTCATTTTTCCTCAGGGTATATTGATCAAAAAATCAGGTATATTGATCAACTTTTCAATTTTTCCCCCTTTTTTTTTTTTTTTTTTTTTTTTTTTTTTCCTCATGCGGCAGCGCTGCCATCCTTATCAGGAACTCCATGTGTAATCAATTGTTTCAATTGTTATCAACTCATTTCCCATTTCTCTGATTCACAGTTTTTGTTGAATTATATTTCTCGGAGTCAAGTGTTGGTTAGATTTGATAAATTTTGATAGGTTAAATTAGATACAATTACAATCAAGTATGTACAGGAGTTTTTACAAAGAAATTATTTATGTGCAAGGAAACATGTGATTATAAATGAGAACTAATTTCCGGGGACCATCTCCGAGTTTTTACAAATAAATTATTTATGTACAAGGAAAAATGTGATTATAAATGAGAACTAATTTCCGGGGACCATCTCCTCAAGTTCCATAACCAGGGCTCTAATGTCAGGTTTTGAGCGCAACTTCAAAGCAGATCTTTGATGCTTGGTGAGGGAGTCAAGCCATTCACAATCAAAGCATGCCTTTGGAAAATTGGATGGTGGTTTGAGCTTGCTTTCAATTGGCAAAGAAACATTCCAACGCTCCCGGGCCGCAGCACCAGAAGACCCTTTCGGGGTTGCTGCTATCATAGCAGCCTTCAAATCATCAATTTTACGCATCATGCGAGAAATCTTGTGATGTTGCCATGGGATTGATCAAACGGTGCATTTTTTGGGATTTCTTTTTGAATAAGTGATTTGGATCATTTGAGATACTTCATCATTGGAATCATTGTCACTGCATGCGCCTTCAACAATTGGAACAAGGCCCAAAAGCTTTTGATACTTGCTTAAGGTCGCAATTTGGGCGTGTTGTAGCTGCAAGAAAAGTTTGGTTTTGTTAGTCCAGGAATATATTTAAGCGGTCAATTCAATTGTTGCTTACATTAACCAATCTAGAAGTGCGCCAAGTAGTCTTGTCTTGTGCTTCTTGTTGAATTTTGGACCACTTATTCTCTTGTTGATACCTGATGAAATTTGTTTAGTGAGGAGACGTGAATCAATATGATAGGTAAACAAAGCATCAGGAAAAAACTGACCATCTTCTGAGTCGCTGGGGAACATGGAGATGAATGCCATTTTGGATGCTTTCCTCTTTCAGACCTTTGGGAACAATTCCAGTGTACTCTTTGCATTTGACCAGCTCAACAAATGTCTTCACGGCCAGATCAAGTAGATGGTCATTATCAGGACTGTTGATTGGTTGGTTGAAATTTGGGCGGAAGGAATGAACTCTGGCGGCAGTCATCATCCTGCGCATGATGGCCAATGTTTTGGGGGTAGCGGATGGATGACCAGGACCATGAGGATACGGGTAGTCTGGATCACTCAAGAGATCCTCCACCTGATCATCAATATCCATGCGCAATTCCTCTTCATCATGATGAGGTAGAGTTTTGCTTTTTGACCCTATCAAGGTGGCGAAATGTTGTTGTATCAAGCGCTGAAGATCAAAGTTGAGTTAGCAAGACGTAAAATGTGGGGGACAAATGGAGAAATACAGTGAATTCCCCTCCTTGTGGTTTTTCATGATCAATAGTCAAATTTCATGAAGTTTATTGGGGATTTACTTACCATTTGAAAAATTATTAATTAAATATATGAAAATACTTCAACTTTGGAGCAGTCATGTGAAAACAAGATACCTCATTGATACATTCTGTTGAAGTGGGGGATACAGTCAAGATACAGTGTTGATATGTTGAGGATGGGTAAGAGATAAGCAAAGGCACCTCCATAGAGGTGCCAACTTTTTTTTCCTGGTGCATGGGGCATTGAACCAGATGGAAAACTCCAGTTTTATGTCAGACTCATCTGATGTAATATCAGATTTTTCTCCTGATTTAACACCAGATAGCAAAATCTGATGAAATTTCAATGACTGCTTTTACATAATTTACCCAGGCCCACATTTCTCAATATCATACAGGGCGGAGGGATTAGATTTTGGTGTTGTATTTTTTACAAAACTGAGAAGTCCCAGAAACTGCAAGACTGGCTCCCTTGTTTAAAAATATTACCCAAGAAAATTTGTACTACTGGTTGTATTTCAAGGAATAAGGAATGCAACTAGTAGGGGAAAAAGGGAAGAATAGTAGGAGGGGAAGGGAAGAAAGAGGGACATAAGGTTTGATCTTTGATTATTTTTGAGTTTGATGATCTTAGTATTCTTAAAAATTATGAATCTCAGCCTGGAATGGTTTTCTCAGCTGGGCAAGATATGTCTATAAATTGAAACTATTAGAATGCTGAATCAAACTACTGTTTAAAAAACCAAAACCAGACTTAGATAGAAAGCATTCATTACAGCCCATACCTGCTGGTCACCCATTTTCATTCAAACATAGCCTAAAGGGTCAGAAATGGAATCTGTAGGAAGAGCCTCTTGTGGTTCCTCACCCAGCCTCCCTGCAACCACTGAATGCACATCAAAAAACATGTGGTTTCCGTCCAAATTTGGCCCAGAACTTTCTCAAATAAATAAGATGAGTCCTCTGAAATCATTGGAGAAAATGTTACCAACTCCCTGATGGATAGAAACAGCTTTGAATTTCTGCCTATAGTTTAAATTCCCCTTGTTCCAGCCTGTTTGCCTTCTTCTTCCCCTGTGGTGCTGTTCCCTCCCTGTAATAGAACCTCTTAGGAGGATTTACTTCCATGCAATCAATTTTCCCAAAAATTGACAGTTTTGACTGTACTTACTTGGCTTGCACAAAAGTTGGAGTCAATTCATCTTCCACAACTACCCCCCATTGATAATTTGGCCTCTAGTTTCTGAGGCTTTCCACTTTCCATTTTCTTTGGAGCCTCCTTACCATGTACCACATTTCATGGTATGGACAACGGTGGGCCGCTACGCTACACTACGCTATTTGACCGCTACGTGTTAGCGTAGCGGGTTTTTTTTTTTCCCAGAAAATTGTAGCGTTAGCTGAAATTTCACTCCGCTACACTAACAGTTAGCGTAGCGACAAATTTTTCAAGCCATTTTTTTGTAGCGTTAGCGGGAAAAATTCACCGCTACGCTAACAAGTAGCGTAATGTTTCTGGCGCTAACAGATTTTGAAGTTCTCAGTAGCGTAGCGGCATCATCGCTACGCTACGCTAAATGTTAGCTGTTAGCTGATATTTTTTCCGCTAAATATTAGCTGTTAGCTGATATTTTTCCTGCTGGATGTTAGCTGTTAGCTGAAGTTTCTCCATTACACTATGCTCAAATAGTGGGTTTTTTTTTTGCTTGCTAACGGTTAGTTTCACAAGTTAACATGGCTGCTGTATAAAAGCTGTGTTTATGACTTCAGCAGGTAAAATCCTGCTGCATTAAAGCTCTTAGAAGAGAAATCCATCTTCTTTCTCGTGTTTGAATTCAAACCAGGACCAAAATTTTAGATCCAGAAAAGAATGTTTTTGGTGGATTACATATTGGTTTATTTTACCGATAGTTGGTGTGAGGTGGTTGGGCAAATAAAAGGATGTGGGAATGGTGAAAGTTTTTCCCTTGCACAAAATGTCTTGTTGTGCGGCCTTGATGCTATTAAATTAGTATTTAAATGAATCTGATGATTAAAATAAGGATTCCAGAATGGTGTCGTCCCGAGATCCATCACTTCACATCAAAGGCATTTCAATAAAAATAGATTAGACATCAACATAAGGACATGATCCTAAATTTTGAGGCCAAATGAAGTTTATTTTATAGTTAACAGGGGGGGATGGCCAAATGGACAGCTCAGAAAGCCACAGTGGATTGTGTTTTTTATGAGCCAAAAGCCACATGGAAAAACAATTTGTTTTTGAAAAAAAAAAAAAAAGACAAAAAAAAAAAGACAAAAAAAAAAAAAAAAAAAAAAAAAAAAAGAAAAAAAACTTAAAGATAGAGATTAAAAATAGATGAATCAGAAATAAGCTGTTTTGATTGCTGTACTTGCTCAAGTACAGCAGTTAAAGCAGCATTTTGATTGGTTTACTTGTGCAAGTACAGATTTTTGATCGCTTTACTTGTGCAAGTAAAGGAACCTAATTGAGCAGAGTGGACCAGATTTGACCCAAGACGGGGAATTTATCACTCCCTCTATACTATAAGTAACTGCAACATACCTCATCAGTGTCACCCTCATTGGTGAGTAGGATTTGTGATGAGGTTGACACCAATTAGGTATTTTGCACTCACTTTTAATATAGCAGGAGTGATAAATTCCCCTGTCTTGGGTCAAATCTTGTCCACTCTGCTCAATTAGGTTCCTGAACTTGCACAAGTAAAGCGGTCAAAAATCTGTACTTGCACAAGTAAACCAATCAAAATGCTGCTTTAACTCCTGTACTTGAGAAAGTACAGCAATCAAAACAGCTTATTTCTGATTCATCTATTTTTAATCTCTATCTTTAAGTTTTGTTTCTTTTTTTTTTTTTCCTTTTTTTTTTTTTTTTTTTTTTCAAAAACAAATTGTTTTTTTTTCCATGTGGCTTTTGGCTCATAGAAAAAAAACAATCCACTGTGGCTTTCTGAGCTGTCCATTTGGCCATCCCCCCTGTTAACTATAAAATAAACTTCATTTGGCCTCAAAATTTAGGATCATGTCCTTATGTTGATGTCTAATCTATTTTTATTGAAATGCCTTTGATGTGAAGTGATGGATCTCGAGACGACACCGTTCTGGAATCCTTATTTTAATCATCAGATTCATTGAAATACTAATTTAATAGCTTCAAATCCTCAATAAAAGACATGTTTGCTATACTCCTGCAAGTATAGCACTAAACTAACAGTTAGTGTAGTGCTAAGCTAACAGTTAGCTTACCGCAACAGGGCACTATGAGTTAGCATAGCTGACAAGAGCGCTACGCTAACAGTTAGCGTAGCTGACAAGAGCGCTACGCTAACAGTTAGCGTAGCTGACAAGAGCGCTACGCTAACAGTTAGCGTAGCTGACAAGAGCGCTACGCTAACAGTTAGCGTAGCTGACAAGAGCGCTACGCTAACAGTTAGCGTAGCGTTTTGTTCCAGCTAACAACCGCTACAAATCAGCTAACAGGTAATTCCTGTAGCGTTAACTTTTTTTTTTGAAGTCGCTAACGCTACGCTACAGCTATTTTTTTTTTTACAAAATTTTTGTAGCGTTAGCTGAAAAAAAAAACCCGCTAACAGTAACTTTGTGTTAGCGTAGCGACAAAAGCTAACATTACGCTACGCTACAGCTATTGTTAGCGTAGCGGGCCCACCGTTGGTATGGACATGTTCATCCTCCCCCTTGTTCCAGGAAGATAGAGATCCCCCTGATATATATAGACCCTCTGTGCATCCAAGTCTTCCATAAAGATCTGACACCAGACCTATGGTGTCCTGTCTGTCCACAATATCCACATGGAATTGATTGGTATGGAGCCAACTGTACCCCTGCCAGGTGGTTCTATGCTGGTTAACCTTCTTTTCCACCTGCTGCATTGACAAACAGATCTCTTTAACAATTTAAGAAAGCTTAGACACCGCTTTCACCATTCCGGCTTGGTGGTTTGACCAGTTTTTCCAATAGGTCCTGATTCCTGAGGTCCCAGATTATTACCCACCAGCTCCAAAATGTCAAACTTGGAATTCACTTCCTCTGTATCACCATTGACTCTAGAATCCAACAAAGTTGAAATTCCTTTAGACTTCATGATGAGATTCTGGCATAGGGCCATTGCTGGACCTGCTACTGGAGAATTGGGGAGAGAACCTTGATGAAGCTGAACTTAACCACAGCCAGAGTACCAATTATAGCCTCACTGAAAGTGAGGTACTTGACTATTTGTTCAAACACAGTGATGTACTCAACAAATTCTGTCCTGTTTGCCACCCCACCTGTCTGTGCCTTAGCCTCCATTAACAATCCAAGTTGGCTTTCCTGAAGTGTTGCCTCTTTTGACCCCACTTCTCCACCATTTCTCCCCATAAATTCAGCCAGGCCTTCTCCTTGAATATTTCCATCCGCTCCACATCCCTCAACTCATCCTCTGTAGGAATTAAGTTGAAAATTCATTGGACCTTGTTGTTGTCTGAAACCCCCTTTCACTGCTGCTGTGTTTAAACAATTCCAGAACTGCCCCAAATAATATGCTAACTGGACTTCCAGATGATGCTGTGGAAGATCTTGGTGCCTGTTGGTGTTGAGTTGCCTGTTAGTCTGCTACCATGATGTATCACCAGCTGAACCATGAGCACTCCAACAACACCCTGGCAGTCACAAGCGGTCTGTTAGCCTAGTGATAAAGGCAGCACTCTAGCATGTGTCTCA